>JAOVVI020008287.1:0-14280 GCA_028571085.2 Nepenthes alata
CTTCCCAGCCCGTACGCACCAGAGCAGCAGCTCCTACGCAAACCGAACACGACACACACACGCCCAATTCACGCAGAGCTTCGCACGCACACAGAACAGCCTCCACTACTTCAACATCCACATAGCTCAATCACATGCCGTATACAAATTAAAAATTATTTATAGATAAACATGCACACAAAATATACCAACAATTTACCCTCTAATTTCGTGAACCGTTCACTTTCAATTTCGGCCAGAAACAGTGCCCGAAGCTCTGCTTCCTCACGCCACATAATCGTTCACGAAATAAACATATTTAATAACCATCCTCTCTCAACAATTGCCCACAGAATCATACACAATCCGCAATCATCAACGATGGTGAAATTAGAAAGAGAAGCAGATTTGAGCAACACAAAACCAAGGAAAATACAGAGGAAGGAAGGGGATTATGAGGGTTCACTTGCAACCAGATGAGAAATGACAAAGGGGCGTAATCACTTGCAAATTGAAGAGATTCGACAGGGAAGGTCACTTGCAATTCAGATGAGAAATGATAGTAGATGGTCACTTAACTGAAGAACACGGCTCAGCTTCGGCTTCAATTCGGCTTCTGATTTGTGAAACGACTTCAGCGTCGACAACGGCTCACACAACCGCACGATCACGATTCGGCAACAGCTATGGAAGAAACGCCAACGAAATGGAGTATCGAAGCCCAAAGGCTCTCGGCCTGCCCTCACAGCACCTCTTTGCCCTTTCCACTCCTCTCCGAATCCGCACCCACACTTCGATTTTTAAACTCATGAAAGATAAATTGTAAGAGAACAAAAAGAAAATCGGGCTTGGGTAGAACGGCCACGATGGAGGCCGTTGCAAGCGAAAGACAAAAACAGGAAACGAGGAAAACAAAAAAGAAAAAGAGGAAGAGATAGAGATCGTGGGGGATAATGGTGCAGAGAAAAAGGATTCAAAAAACGGTGAACTAGGTGGGAAATTTTTTTTTAAATAATTTATTATTATTATTATTTAAACATTTATATATATATATATATATATTTATATTTATATATATATTTTTTTATTTAATTAAACTTCTCCTAATTAAATTCTAATTTCCTTTATAAAAATACTCAGACATTTCATTTATTCTACAACTTAAGGCTTATAGTAACTTTGTTTGAATCAAAATTGTCTACTAATACGTCTTAAATCATAATTAGTACGTACATAATTTTTAAAAAATCTAAAAAATTATAAAAATAAAAAATACCTACTTATGACAAAAAAACACATGAAGTTTTTATTAGATAAAGTAAAATAAACACCTTAATAAAAATTTAAAATAAAATGTACCACAGTTACGTTTTATGGACGAAAATTCAAGGAATGCTGTCAATATCAAAGCAAAACTACATTTACATTGGTCCAGTAATTATACTACAATTGTAACAAACTCATTATCATATATTTGACTCATCTTTTAAGCTTAGCCGTCCGAATTACCAAGGTGAGATATTCAACCGTATTAAGTACGAGATGACAAAATTTAAGTACTACAACGGCTTACTAAACCATGCACCGCACTGGTCAGCCTAAACCGTAGCGTTCAGGACCCACGGCCATGCTTCAGGCATTTTCACCAGAGCCAGGGAATGTCTCCTACCCATAACATGCATCGATTTAGTCTAGACCATCGTGCTCGGGGCACAAAGCCATTCACTAAGCAATTTTACCATTGTCATCGAAATGGTTTTTCCTTGATGGCTGCAGCTTTATTTCCATGGATATGCCTTCAAACACAATCCCAGCCACAAAACAACATAAGTTAACCAGTTTCTAGGAAAAAGTAAACTTAAGTAGCACTTTCGGGTCTCTTCGGATCGACTAGGATGAAAACCTCACATGGAATTCAACTCGAACAGAGAAGAGAGCACGTTGAAGGTCCATTACCCGGCATAATGTACTGCATTTTGTAAGAGATCAAACCCTCTTATGGCTTGTTGAAATGAGATTTCCCCGAACCAGCTCCTCATAAAGTATGCGGTCATCCCTTCCAGTGTTGCTCTCCAACAGTGCACTTTGCGCAAGTTCCTAACGGAGAAGAACTGTCAGCAGAGCTATCAAGGGGGGAAAACACTCAAAAAGACCAAGGAGAGCTTAAATTCAAGAGGATTTTTGTTGGTTCTTTTTGTTTTTTTGTTATTTCCTTTTCCCTTTTTTATGGTTGGAACTAGGATGTTTTTGAGTTGTTTTTTTTGGGGGGCCGGGATTGTCCTTGGGCTCAGGTCACAATTCTCATTATACAATCCTTCCAATTTATTATTTTGTTATTACTTTCCCCCAAAAAAAAAAAAGAAAACGTAAAAAAGGATGAAGGGAGAAGAAACAAGGAAAGAAACTAACACCAACCTTAACATCTCTGTGAGAGAGGTACTTCCCAAGGTTGTGAAGAATTAACCTCATGTCTTCTACCTGAATAAGTAACATGTTCACGGCCAATAAGGTTAACTATCAAAAAAAAGAAAAAGACATTTTTCTGAATAAGAAAGCCGTAGACAAAGTTACCCTTATGTAGCCAACACGATTTCGATCAAAAAACCTAAATGCCTGCCCAAATAAAAATTAACTATCAGTTTAAATTGTGCATCAAGATAACTGAAATGGGCAGTGACGAGGATGAGCAGAGGAATGGAGAACCGGTATCTACCTGCAAGAGTTCCTTGTCGACCACAGCCTCCTTCTTGACCGGAGTTTCTTTCTTTGCAGCTGCAAACTTCACCTCCTCTTTGTCGCTGCCTGCATCTGTTCTAGGTTTCGACTCTGCATCACTGGTAGCCCTTGTCTCTGCATCCTTTTCATCAGCTTTCTCTTCAGCGAGTTCATCTCCTGGACCGTTTCCATCATCTCCCCCCTGCTCAGGATTGGCATCAGAATCATCGTTTCCCTCTTCATCATCCTGAATCAGAATTGAGCTGAGATGGCCATGTCTAGAGATTTATGGGCACCACTAGCGGAAGATTTAATGGGGGTGTGGGAACAAGAGATATATCCATAGATATATAGTGCATGAAATGAAATATCATTACAGTGCAAATCACAAGAATAGATGCCAGCATAATTGGTAAGTTCATGAAATGAAATATCTACAGAAAAATAGATCGGTATCAGGTTGTCTTATATCGATATTTCCTAATACTGTAATATTTAGACCTATACAACTCCCATGTTCCTACTTGCAACAAAAATATGCATCCAATATACTGATACGCATCAACCATACAGCCAAGACTGATATTATTATTTTTATCCATAGCCAATAATATTCCCCTGGCAAGTACATATGTTGACCTGTTTTGCAGAGCAAGGTTAACCAACATCCAAATCCAACACATATAGATGAATAAATACTAAGTTTCAAATAAAACAGTCTGACGGGGTAAACCCACTAGTTTAGTCGCATATTTCTAATGAATTTGTCACTCCTTTTTGGCAGCCTTGCACACTTGCAAGTGACATAAATGTGCTAGGGGGATATTTACCAGGTCAGAAAAATACCTCCATCTCCTCACATATTGCCAAACACATTAAAATACTAAAAAGCAAAAAAAGTAAACAACAATGAGAGCATCCAAAAGGATATCAATCAAGAGTCATACCTCTTCCACTTGTTCAGAACTTGCATCCTCCATTTCTTCGTCATCCTCTGGATCTTCCTCGGGATCCTCTTCCACAATTTCTTCATTTTCTTCCATTTTTGGCTTTTCAGCAACTTCAGTTTCTAGCTTTACCTTATCCATTCCATCAGCTTCAAGCTTCCCCTCTTTGGCAGTAAGTTTTTCTTCTTGATGAGCTTCAGCTTTCATCTCAGAGTTCGATTGCCGAGCAGGCTCATCACTCTTAAGACGCTTGGTTGATGCATTCTTCTGCGTCTTTTTTTCAGAAGTTTCAACCCTTTGTCGCTTACGTAGATTTCTCTTATTCACAAATTTTATCCGCAATTGCTATGAAAATATCAAGCAAATAAATCAAGAGATTCAACCACTGAATCAACACATTCTTTTAATCATATAGATGACACATTCCTACCTGTAGAAATGTAAGAAGACGACAGCCCATCTGATACTGAAGCATTTCATATAATGATTCAGCAAATAGTGAAAGCTGCAAATAATAGAGCCAATATCAATAAAACACTGAAATTCTGCTCAGGTATAGGAAACCTATTACTAAATCATTGCAAATGAAGCAGGCCAATGCAACACATGGCTCACACAAATACAAGCATATGAAAATCACAACAAACGAAGGAGAAAACAAACCTCAAATGTTGACTCCTCAATATCCTTGTCAGAATAATCCAGGAGTGAATCTAATGAAAGTGACAAAGAACGCATCTGCAGCAAAAAATGCATGATTATTTTAGCAATAAGCATAATAATGGAAATAACCCGGTTCAGTAAAATCTACAATTAATATGGTGAGCTTTGTCATAGTAGTAAAGTTAGGCTATTGTGATCTGAAGGTCACAGTTTTCATCAGCCTGAATGCACAATATGAGAAGCCTCAATGCACAAGTCACACTTTTATGGCAAAATATACAACAAATGATAAGATGCAAATCAGTTGCATACTTTTTGATCCTTGCCACTTTTTGTTCGCAAAATCAATCCAGGGTGTCGAGGAGGCTCCTCAGATTTCTTTTTTTCCACATCTTTGGTAGTCTTGCTCCTTTTTTCATCAGTTCCATCTCTTTCTTTTTTCTCCTTCCTGTCCTTTGATTTCTCCCTGCTATCATCATGATTCTTGGGAGAAACTTTTTCCTCGTCACCCCCCTTAACCGGCTTTGGCCCAGAAAATCTCTTCTCATGAGCTCCCTCTTCTTCCTTCTTTACAATTTTGATATCCATGTTTTCAGTTTTACTGGATGTAGATACATTATTTTGATTCTCACCACTCCCTCCTGACGACTGTCTCTTGGAAGTTAAATTCTTCTCCAATTTGCTATCTCCACTTGTCTTCTTGTCTTCATCCATCATTGCCTTCCCAACAATTTCAGTTTCATTTCCTGTGTGAGGTACCTTTCCCTCCTTACTATCATTGCATTTACTGTTAGTAGTATCATTATTAGCTGTTGCACTTGTAACCTTTAACTTTGGAACTCTCTTAATAATCTTTCTTTTAATGGTTTTCTTAACAGTTCCATCCCGAACAACAGCAGCACTGCTCAGATCCAATTTACCCTGAGAGTTATCCTCTAAAGAGTCTTGATGCATCACCTCTTTCAGATCAGATTCCACGTTCTTGTCTTCTTTCTGAGCAGGTTCCCCCTCTGAAACCTTCTTTAAGACTTTCTTTCTGGTAAACGTTTTTACACTCGGAGGATCGGCAGAAGATGAATCCTGCTGATCAGCAGTTTCAGTTTTTACATTCTTATCTACAATGTCCTCATCCATCTTCTTCTTATCTTTGTTCTCGTTTTCTGCAGTGGCTTTCTTGTCAGAAACCTTCTGTCTAACAATTCGCCTCACAATTTTCTTCTTCCCAGGCTTGACACTGTCCGGATTACCTGTGTTATTTCCCTCTTCATTTTTCTCAACATTCTTGACTCCACCACCCAATTCAATCCCTTCGTTCTTCTCTGACTTTTTAACACTTCCATCACCACCTTCCTCGGCTGCATCCACCTTCACTGAGTTGTCATCTTCATCCTTTTTGACAACATCTTCCACATGCCCACTGCTTACAGTATCTTTTTTTTCTTGAGACTTTTCAGCTCTTTTTCCATCATTTGAGGGATTAATTTCTTTACCTGCAGTGATATGAACGAGCTAGGAAATATTTGGTTCAACGTACACAGATATTGATAGTAAAATAAGCAGCAGCACACACAAACAGGTTCACACACAATTACCTTTTAAATCATCCTTCTCTCTCACCTTCTGCAATAATAGAAAGAATATGGTTAATGTGGAAAAAATACAAATCAAACAATCATATCAGAAACCTTGAACTCATCCTATACAAGAAGAAAAATTTATTTTCAAGTTCATACAAATCAAGGAATTATATCAGAAACCACGTAGTCATCCTATACAGCAAGAACAAATTACTTTTATGTTCTACGTTTTGTTAAAAGAGAAATTGAAGGACAGTTGTGAAAAATAAATACATGCAAGGTTGCTAAATTGAACAAAAAACAGAAAACCATACATTATACTATATTCTGGGCCTTTGATCCTGATCCAAATTTGCCACTCGTATAGCATTTATTTATCCAAAATGTAGAAATATAATGCAGAATGCACGAAGGGGAAATGATTGGCATTTTGTATCTTCAGGAATCAACAGTCAGGCTTAGGATGTTTTTGTAATTTTTAAGAACATAATTTAAGAAGATTTCTAATAGATTTTAAGTCCGTTTCAAATTAAGTAAATTAAAATTTCTTATTTTCCAAAGCATTTTAGTGTATATATTAGTGCTGATGGAATTATATTTAATGTGGATTATAAAAAGAAATTTAAGAACTTGTTTCATCTTTGATTCGAGGAGATTCCCCTTCTATTGGCAGCAGATCCTATCTTTCGGGTTAATGCATCGGTTGCAAAGCCATCCTTCAGGATTGCCAATCCATAATGAAAAAATTTACCACAGCCATCAATTTGTGGCATCGACTACAGCGTATAACAATCCATAAATTATCATTGCCGCAGCAAAGTGTTCACAGGCTGCACTTCCACCAGCTTGAACAATCCTGTCAAGCCCAGCACCGGAATAGGCATTCCACAACAATTCCTTGCTGCTCAACCCCCCCCCCCAAAATGGAGATATTTCTGTCATTTTGACAATTTCAGATATTTTCTAATTCGTTTTGGTTTTTCAAGATATTTTAAATGATGATTAGCGATAGATTGTAAGTCCATTAAGAATTAAGAAAATAGTACTGCAGCTTACATAGGTTTTCTTTAATCTTTGCTTATTCTCCAAGCATCATTACTATATAAATAAGGACTAAGCCAATCAGTTTATTTGGTATGGAATAAAGTGTAGCTCAGTGCAAAACTTCCCATATAAAGGCTCTGGTGAAGATCAAATGAACACAACCTTATCCTAAATGCAAAAGGTGGATTCCGTCGCAGTATCTATAACCTCCAGGTCAGAACAACCATACTACTGCAACAAGCCATGTGAAACGAAGCTTGGTATGGACCATTGAATCAAATTTCGGAACATATTTGTTCTTGATTTAATAAGGTTCACCATCAACAGGACATTGCAACGCCAAAATGGTTAATTATTGGTGAAGGAAGATTCAATAATAAGATGCGGACAGCCATTCAAGTATGCATATTCGCTTGATACACCAAAATTCCTTTGGTCAGATGACAACAGAATATAGAAAGAGATAGTAATGTGAGGGGAAAACGCACAGGTGCCTCTGCTGACAGGTATACTAAACAAATTAATATTCCTGAGACTCAATGTACAGAACAAGGAATAAGAGACAGAAGTGCATGCCCCAACAAATGTTCAGAAGCAAACCTCTTTCTTTAAGGAATGTTGCCTCTCTTGCTCAGCAACAGCCTTCTTGTGAGCCAACCATTGTTCTCGCCATGCATCCAATGAAGGAAGACAATCTGACAGATCAGGAACAAAGAGTACAGTGATCTCCTTATGACTAAACAACCCATCCCTGCCAACTCTATCATAGTGTATCTGCAGGCCAAGAAAAGGGAAATAAACTTGGAGGGACCATAATCCGTGTACAAGACCAATAAAGTTATCAAATTAATTCTGTCAATGCAAAAAGGGCAATAAAATTTGAGGGCACCAAGATACGTGTGTACTAGACCAAAAAACATTATCCAAGTTAATTCTGCCACTGTCTTGCTGCTAAACATTTGCAAATAAAGCAGCAGTCACATTCTTTAGTTGTGTAACATTCTACAATACAGAATACAGTACTGCAAAATTACAGTGTTTTCCTTTTCGGGAAGCAAAAATTATCATCCATTAGCATGATTACAATGGAATAGTTACCATTTATCAGTAGCTTAAGAAGTTAGAAGTCATTTGTCAAAGGAAATTAAAAAAATTTGCGCAAATATTGCATAAAACAATGAAGTTTATAACATTATTAATCTAGTTTGAGAAGGTGAAACCAATGTTCTGAGATACAATCTTAGCTGAAGTTACTGGAAGGTGAAATTAGAATATATCAGAATAAGGACTTCAACTGCAATCAGAATATAATGTAGAAGAGGTAATGGTTTGATGACACAACAAGGAATTTGGGGTAACATGAATGAATTCAAAAGCATTATGGGATACCATAAATTGTAGTCTACTTTGAAGAAGAGGGCAATTCAACAATGCTAGATTAGTAATCAAGATTAGGCTTGACATTTTGCTTAATTTACAAAAAAAAGACAGAATGGTTCTACCTAGTTGTCCACAGTTCGTATTTAAGTTTTCATTCATTCTTCCAAGATTACCCAAATTTTAAACATTCCCTCGGCAAGCTTTCTTGTTAAGATCCAAAGAACAATAAAGTGATGAAAGGCCCAATCGTTATTGTAGATGGCCATTAAGATCATAAAAGCTGTATTAATGTGAATGGGATATCTATAAAAGCAAAACCTAATATCAGCAGGTTAATGTCGGCAATCATGTTTAAATGTTCAACACAGGTTCAACCATGGAATGCTCCTAAATTTGATTGATCATATGCAGAACATCATTATATCAAATCAGCAAGGAGATTTCCAGCCACAAAAAGGCAAAAACTGTACATTAAAATAACCAAAATCCACAAAGCATCTCCAGATAAAGGACTTTGGAAGGAGTCAATCTTTGACATATGCCTTATTACAAAAGGCCTGGGCTAGCCTACTGGAGCGAATTTCCTTTTGGAAAGGAATCCCATCATACGTCAAATAATAATCATTTAGAAATACAAGAAATCAGATGTTTCCTTAGTTATAACATATTCCAACTCTTCAGAGAAGCCTTCAGCATCAAAGATTTCCTAATATTTCATTATTTTCATATTCTTATGGTACCTTTTTAATACCTTTCCAGTTGGTTCAACATTACTTTCAGGTAAGTTTCAATTTTCTATGAAATCCTATTAGTTAATACTCCATAAATTCAGATTTATAATTCAGTTTTAAGACCTTATCGTGAAAATACTAAAATTAATAGGTGTCAACCACAAGGGAAACATTATTATGTTGAAC
This sequence comes from Nepenthes alata, assembly GCA_028571085.2. Lineage (NCBI taxonomy): Eukaryota > Viridiplantae > Streptophyta > Magnoliopsida > Caryophyllales > Nepenthaceae > Nepenthes > Nepenthes alata. Next base: position 9,223 of record JAOVVI020008287.1, read on the forward strand.
ACCACCAAAATTCATATAGGAAATTTTGCTTCATAGCAATCATCCTGCTTAATGGATCTGCCAAATACAACAGCCAGTAAAATCCACTAGAGAAAAACTTACCTCGAGAAAACGATTCCACTGTTGGCACTTTTCCAAATCAAGGTGAGTGACATCTTTTGCATACCTACATGATGAAAATCAGACCTTTGAGCTTGAATCAACCATCATCAGCGCCATTAAAGGTCCGTGTGACAATAAAAGAAACAGACCTCATAGCAGTGCGAACCAAAGACGAATCAACTGATGGATCTCCACCATCAATGGGATCCCATGGGCCTCCTATTGCCATAAAGGAATGACCTCTTCTAAGAACAGCAAACCTCAGAAAATTGCAAACATGTGGTACACGATCATTATAGATTTTATCAGAAGACAGCTCCTCCACGGCACCCTTGCTGAGTCCACTCATCAAAATCATCTGAAAGAGGAAGAAAGATATTAAGAACCATGTTTTTGTAGATGATTCAACTGAAAGTGAATGTCAAGTAAATTACCATTATTATAATATTGGTATCATAACAAGGAACAATGATCAGCAAATGTATTCTTCCTAGTCTTCTTTTTGGACAACAAATAAAAGCATATACTATTTCATTCACAAACACAAGATGTTGCAAAAAAATCCAGAAGCAGGGAAAACTAAAAATAAGGAAGGCAGAGAAGAGACAACAGTTAGCAATAGATTAAGGTCAATACACACACACACACACACATATCCCCCCACCTCAGAAGAAAAAAGGGTGACACAAAGCAGGAGTCTGACATTTTGGGTTCTGGAAGTAGTTTGACAGTCTATTAATTGCTTTGTCGTTAGGCTGTTTTCATAATTTAAACACCCCTAACACACACACAAAGAACCCAAAAAATGAAAAAAGTTATATGTAGAAGATGGTGACAAAGGATCTTCTTATTAAGCATATGGAACCCCAAAGTGAGGGCATCATGCACTAGGCTGCCTTTACAAATTGTCAAACATGATACAACCGGGGATATAAAATAATAGTTATCTAGAAAACTTCCATCCACCAATCAGCCACATATCCCTCTTGCTTTATATCTAGTGAAAGTTTGGTGGATTATCCCTCTGCTGGACAATAACACTAAGTATTGGCAAAAAAAAAAAAAAAAGAGGCTTGAAGAATAAAAGGTATTTTAAGATGTGTAAGAGTCTTCAATAGATGAATATCTTTTTACACTGATATGTACCTTTGCATTCCAAATAGTAGTTTTATGCCCTGAGTTCACAGGTTCAGTGTCTAACTGCACGGTAGATTCCTCTTTCTGCTTTGCCCCATTCTCTTCCTCAACAAAATCATGCTCAAAACTGTTCCCAGGAATATAAAACAACCGAGCATTGCATACTCATTTTAGCTGTCCAGGCATCAAGGCAAATAGGGAAAGAAAATAGCATCTATGGAAAAGAAAGTTTCTGGATTTTCGTCATGGCTTCCAGCTCCAGCTACTCATCATCCAAAGTTCTCTATCATTCTCGTGACCTCACTCCTCATCATTATAACAAGGTTCAGAGAACATTAATGAAAACAAAAGAATATGAAGAATCACACTAGATACTAGAAATATGAGGAACAAACGAAGTGGAAAAAGGAAAAACCAAAATTACAAGAATAAAATACCTCACAGGAGTATTCATAGAAAGCTTCATGTTGCCTCTTGGCCAGTTGACAATGAGCTAAAACAAAACATCAACGGCAGGAGATTTCACAGTGAGTAACATCAAGAAGCAACTAAAAAAATTAAATTGAGTACATGATTAAATGGAAAACAGATTACTATCGTCAACCTTGGAGAAGTCTGGAGATATATAAAGCTTGGGGTAACGCTTGTCCACGGATAGATAATCCCTCTCTGGGATAACCACGGTGGACGTGTACACCTGAAAACAGTATTTTTTGTATTATTTGTAAGTTGAAAAGGTATTGCTAAAGAACGATGAAGACAGGCAAATATAAATGGTAACACAACGTCAAGTTAGCTTGTAAACAATTGCGGAATGAACTTCATTGCCAACTTGCAATCTCAGGTACTTGCCCTACTTTTTGTGCCACAACAATTTCTTGACTGAAAGACTAATTAACAGCTGGAAATAGAAATCTGCTGTCACCATGTAAAGCACAAATAGTCCAATGCTAAACTAACCATTAACTTCCGAAAGTTCTTCCCCAACACTTCTAGAGGATCTATGATAATGCCTTAGGGCATCGAAGAAGTTAAAACTGTCAAAGAAATGTAGCAATTGAGAGGGTGATAGGAGAAATTAAAAGGATCACCCAACCAGAAAAAAGAGCAGAAATGGAGGATATTCACAACAAAGCATAACAGCATGGCAAGAGAGGCTAATGAAAGCAACGAAAGGCAAGGCAGTCAGGTATGAAAAGACTTCAATCTAAGAGAAAATGAGTGTAATTATGGAAAACGAGATAAAGGGCCGGTCTGATAGGACTGCAATCAGTAGCAATATCAGGATCCAGATTCCCTTGGGAACGGAATTGAAGTGGAGAACTAAAATGTCTGACATTCCGATAGAAAGACTAAGCTCTTGTATTGTGTCTTTACCTTGCAGACATATTCTCTCCTTTTTTCTTTAACAGGTGAATGTAGCCTTCAGCATAATAGAACACCAAGTTAGTTCAGTAAGCAGCTGGAGATTCGAGCAGCTATAAATAGAGAACTACAGCATGGCATATTTAAAATCAAGATCCACCTATGCAGAGCTTCATGACGTGGAGAATCTCGACGCAGCAATTTTCCATCCTTTGCGATAGAAGGGACATGACGATCCTTGGAGACTCTCGGTGGAGTCCGCTCGCGTCTAATTTCAGGTCCTCGTCTACGTTCTCGATCTCGCTCCTCTCGCAGCTCCAAAATGTATTTCCTTTCACGTTCACGTTCTCTTTCTCTTTCACGATCACGTTCCCGTTCTCGTTCTCGTTCTCGTTCTCGTTTTTCCCTTTCTCTTTCCTTCTCTCTCTCTCGCAATCGCTCCTTCCGACGCTCCTCCTCCCTTAGTTCAAGCTCACGTGCATATTCTCCTCTTTCATTTTTACGGTCATCAACTCTTGGAAGTAGCCCAAATGACGGAATGCTGCCCGGGTATCCCATTTCAAGAGTTGTCCCATGAAGCCCTTTCCCCACGCCATATTCCCTCCCAGGAGGTAGGCTTACTCCATAACCAGGATTTGAAGAACCTTGAGCAAACATGAGATCATCTACATTTCTCTGAGGAGCTGCCCCTAAAATCGAAGAGGTATGTTGTCCACCATACGAAGAACGGCTAACTAATGGCAAACCATGTGGATCCGCATCTCTTCCACCATAAGAGTCAAGATTTTGGGTTGAATGGCGAAATGTACCACTCCTTGCTGCAAGATAATCAGCTTGTCTGCCAGAAATGTGTTGCTACTCAGTGTACAAAGAATAATAATATTGGTCTCACAAAGGTTTCAACAGGATATAGCCATTATGGCCATAGCAAATGACAACACAAATGGACAAGACTACACCAACATCAACTACTTAACAAGAAAGTTTCATAGAAATTGGGTCACAATGAACTTCAATTAGAAACAATAAATACTGATTGACAAAACACATAAGCCAACATCTACCAAAGGGAAGTACCTGGATACACCATCATGAGAAGTAGGTTGAACAGACTGACTTTTCAGCACATGTTCCTGCCGTAGAACAGCCTGATCAATGCGATTATACACCTCAGGCTGTCAGAGGAGTAGCATCACAGAGAAAATTAATCGCCATGAATGAAACTCTTACAAGAACAAGCTCTTTATTCTATTACAATGAATAGATTAAGAAAACAGGGTCAGAGAGAACAAATAAATAAAACCTGATGTTGGTGAGCATAACTAACAGTATCAGCATATCTTCCAGATGCCTCAGTTGGCAAATCCCTCCCGATGTAAGCACTCTGCCGATCACCATATTGTCTTCTTTCTACAGAGGGATAATCAGGCATCTTCTCGGATATTAAGCGATCATTTTTGTGACCATATCCATGGCTCGATGATGAAACATACTCAGAAGGTGCATATTTGGGAGACTCCTGTCGTGTTGAGCCATAGCCACTCCGACCTTCCAAAGCTGAAGGCCCTGCTCCTTTGGTACTAATTGAAGAACCCTGTGCAAAATTGTAAATGCAGTTGTAGTTGGAAGTACTTAGATCATGTAAACTAGTTCAACTCCAAGGAAAAGAGATGGCAGAACACAGGCACAGAATAACTAGGCTAGAAATTTCAACAAGAAGCAAAACATAGCTCGGCAAATACATTGAAAAAGGGCACCCAAGAAGCTGAAAAGAGGGCAGCACTATTTTCAAACAGATGCAGCATTACACAGAGAAAACAAGTCTTGATAACATTGAAACAAAGACAAAATGGTAAGGAAACAAAAAAACAAGCAGAGTCCAATAAACTCAGCCACAACAATGTAGATTCACAATTCTTTGTTTTGCTTTTTAATTCCAGACCATTTGCCTGCTAAAAGATAAAAGTCAATACATAAATTACAACAGAGGCTGCAGGAGACAATAATATGGGTTGGTTATCCAATCCATTGACATCAACCAAACATCAAATGGTCCAAAGTTTGTAGCCAACAAGCACAATACCAGATAGGGCAAGTAAAACTTGCCCAACTTAACTTTATGTAACCTAACAGGAGGAAAAGCAACATCTACACTTGTTCCAGTAGCAACATCAAAACATTCATATGTCTTTATTTGCCATGTAACTTTGATCTAGATTCTGTCCAAAATGTCATGTCTCAGACATTGTAGTTGCCTAGAGAAATGTGAAGGGAATTGGTAAAATTCCCTGTCCCCATTAACAACTGGAGTTTTTCTATAATAAATATCAAAAAATGCATTATGCTAAAGCTTTCAATATATTGCATAGCTTAAACATCCACAAACCTGTTGGCCGCTGCTCAAAGATGCAGACGCATATAAAGAACTATACTGTGCTCCATAATGAGTTGATG
>JAOVVI020008288.1:0-14278 GCA_028571085.2 Nepenthes alata
GATTTCTCTATAAAATATGTATAAATTTTATGTCCAATTATATGTATACTGCTAGCATGAACAAAATTCTACATTATATTTAGTTGCATATCTAAAAAGATGGATTTAATGACTCTTACATATCTTAAATTGGTACATGATGATTTGCATATTTTAAATTATTAAGTATGAGTCTTATTTATGCTGGAAATGTACATAAATTGCTCTATTGGTTCTGGGAGACAGTATGAAAACTTTACGTGTACTGATTTTTTGCTCAATGCTGAGTTTTGCTACACTAAAATGTTAATTTAACATTCCATACTGTTCAAAGTGTACATAACTAAATTCTTTATAAAGTATAAGTCATGCATGTGTTAAAATTTCAAAGTCTACAATGCTGAATTCTGCTATACTAAAATGTTAATTTAGCATTCCATGTTATTCAAAATCTGCATAACTAAATTCTTTATAAAGATAAGTCATGCAAGTGTTGAAATTTCACTTAAAGGTCTTATAAAAACTGCATGCTTGTTGAAGTCTTGGAATTTCTGTATTTTATGCTAAATTTCCTACACTATAAGCCAAATTAACATTATATGTATTAAAAATTCATCATAGTTCAAATTAAACAAAAGGTTTATATTCTACATGATATGAAATTATAGAATTTTAAAGAAAAATTTTATAATTAAATTAAAAAATATGATTATTTTATCTGGGAGTAAGAAAATTATGAATTAAGAGAAAAATATAAAGTTTTTTAAAGAAATTGTGTTTGACTATGGTTATAATTTATCAGGTAATATATCTTGACATGTTTTAATATATTATTATGGTATATCAATATCCGAACCCATAATTCGTAGGTGTGAAGTAGTGAATGGCCCCATCTATAAGGTGATATGTAGATGGCTCACATTTAGATTTTAAATAAAAGTATATGGCATTTGGTTGTATGGGAGCATGCACAACTCGAGCTTCAATTGTCCGCTCATTTAGTCTGTAAAACCTACTAACCCTAATCCCTAAGAAAAATAAGAATTATGTATGTTTTGATAATATAAATTGAATAAGAATATGATAAGAAATTTATAAATATATAAATTGAATTTTCTGCAAATGTATTATGAAAATTTTATGTCATTACATCCGATCATATTCTATAATTCGTCCGTTATATTTTAATATAAAGTATAAATATTTATTGATATATTATAGTACCTTACTGAGTTCTTAACTCACTCATTACTATTTTTTAACCTCTTTAGATAAGATGCACGAGTTCTTACTAGATGAATAAGATTTAAGGATAGATTGATATAAATAGTTTAAATTGTTATATTTATAGATTATAATATTATTTTGGACAATATTTAATATTATTTTATATTTTTGAATAGTAGCTAATTTTGTAATTTTAGCTAAAATTTTAGTTTCAGACAATAGTTTGTGATGTAGTTGGCCTTCGGATAGTGTTTAGATATCTAAAATATTGTATTATGGTGTTTGGTATCGATTAATGTGTCGTGTTAAGTTTGCACAATTTTAGAACGTGTTTGATGATGTAATAAGTTGATGTTTCTAATTCTGGACAATCAGTTGTAATTTAGTTTAAATATTATCAGTTGTCTAATGATTAGATGTAGATTTCAGTATTATATTTATGGATTGTTAGCATGTGTGTTGGTTGTCCAGTAGCAGTGTTTATGATTTATATTTTCACAATGGTATACTCTTATTATATTTTGAGCAGATATCATTCCTTATGTAGGGTTCAATATCACAATTGCATCGATATTAGAGCCACATGTGATGTGGCACTTAATTTAGGTCCTATGTATGAAATTGTGATAATTTAATTATAGTTGGTTGGTATATCAACGTGGAATTTATGTCTGAAAGTTAATTAGAAGATTAACTAGTTAAGTTATAATATATTGATTAAGAATTTAATTTGGGATCAGAATTTGGAATGTGACATAAGGTACTAAAAGTTTTCGAGAACATGAGCCTCTAGTTGCTCTGGAGAAGTAGAAAACTGCATGAGTTGATCAAAAAGCGTAGAGAGTTGCCCCATGATCGCTGAGTAGGAAGAAGAAGAGGACAATGGAGGATTGGATGGGCCAGCATCAGTCAAAAAGGAAGGATCTTTCGGAAGAGGATTGTCTAGAGGGTCATCATGAGTCGGGAGAAATAATGAGTGTCAGCTTGGTTTTGTTCAAAAGTGGTTTTAGTAATGGGCCTACCAAGCTGCACATGAGAAAGGTTGGGGAACTGGATACCTAAACTCATAATCAGGTGTTGGATGAGGCAACCATGGAGAAAATTGTCATCTTTCTTTGAGATAAAAATAGACATGATATGGGAATATAGGTGAGACGGGAGATCAATCGGTCACCCACTAAGAAGGTTATAGATAAATAAGGTCTTATCGAGAAGAATGGAGGTAAAGTGTATGACCGAAAAAATATTGGTCAACATAATATGGCACATCACCATTCACCAAGGAGTAAGGTGTTTGGTTTTAAAAGATTTTTCATGCCACGTCATGGGAGAGCCACAGAGAAACGAGGCTATCTCATTGAAATGTGGTATGAAACGGAAACTGTATGGGTAATTAGGATTGGGAACATATGGAATGTCTAGAGTACAAAAGATCACCTTCGGGGTAATCTCGAGGGTAGTCCCCATCAAGAAGGTAGAGAATGAAGTCAATGCGTGGTCTAGATCATGAATGTTCATATAAAAGTCTTGAATTAAGATTGTAACAGGAGAAATGAAGTTAGTCAGAGCCGGCTCCCAATGCTGGTTGATAAACAATGTGGAAATAGATGAATCCAGGGTCGTGAGGTGAAATTTTCATTTAAGGGTAAGTTGTCGATGGGACATGTATTTCTAAAAAAGGTCCTCAACTGAGGGATTGACAAAGCGGCCTAGTGTTGAGGGTCTGCTATCCCGATGACGTTTATCAGCAGCCTTTTTAGAGAGGACATTTAAGGAGTAGACATCTATACTAAATTGTGAAGAAAGAGACGGTGAGGCACACCAATCGAAGACAAAAGCTTGCAAGTAAGGAACCTACCAGGCCCTAACACCATGGGTCAAGAGAGGGAGGAAACCATTACAAATCTACACAAGAGAGGCATAGATCGAACAACGAGTATTCCAAAAACATGGGTGGGTTGCACAGTGAAATACCCAAAATCTAAATCCATGACAAGGCTAGATCTACACAATGTTGACACAACTAACTACAAATCGGGACTAAATATGATGAGATACGAACAAATTGAACAAAATAAAAGAATAAAAGCAATGTTTGTGGATTAGGATGAAAATCACTATTAATAGAGAGATTAAGCATGAGAACAAAGGGAAGAGGAAAAAACTTACATTGGATTTGCTCCCAATTGGAGAAGGAACCTGTTGATTGGGAGGATTTGGAGAATTTGGAGGTAGTGAAAGGAGGAGAGAAGAGAGAGGGACGAGAAAATAAGGGAGAGGAGTGAGAGAATATGAATGGGGGGCACACAACGCTTGAAGATAAAGCATCTAGAGCTTGCGTTAGGCGCGCCTGAGAAGGAGGGAGAGTGCTCGAGCAAAAGGGAAACACACGACAGGTGCACCCAATTTGAAAATGGCACTTGTGCACGTCTCAAATGTACCTCGAGCGTGGATATACGTAAAAAAGCACTCTTGCGCGAATTAGGCACAAGGTAAGCGTGGATATTGGGAGTTGCACATTAGTGAATAATGGACGTGAATCTGATATAAAATTTTATGACATTGAATAATACACCAATGACTAATCAAACTCAATTATAAAATATACCAACACATAATATGCCTAACACAAATCCATCATCATTAAATTCCAAATCTATTAATTTAATAAGACGTATAAATATGATGTGAATAATGCATGAATTATTCACTACAAGCATACAAAAAAGGCTGACAAATCACATATGCAAAAATGCAAAAACTTTAGAATCAAGATTTAGTAATATTTCTCATGGGTAGGGCTGAAAATAAAAGCCAATCTACATAGTATACAATATAAATGGAATCATAAGTTACTATACAAACCCATAAGTGGATCGTTTGTATATTTATCCTATATACAGAGCCAACTGTCATTACTCTAGCACGTGGATGATGGGCCTTATGACATTCATATATAAAAATACAACATATTTGTCAAAAATTATATTGCTGCCAACTCTTTATAATAATTATTCAAAAATAAATAAATAAATCTCTAAAGAAGAACATTCTTTAGAGATTGGGAACAACTAAACTTATTGTAAACATTGTTGTAGAGATGAATCTTGAACAAAACTAGTACATGCAAAGAGTTCCAAGCAATGATTTCAAGAACTTACGAGTAATTCTTCAAAATCTATAAGTTACATTGAAAATAATAATACATACAAGTCAAATACCAAAAGAATCATAATCGCATGCATGGAGCTTAGAAATACTAATCACATCATTTTTGAAAAACAGAAGAGTGTTGCAAAGGTTCCACATCGGAGAGCTCGTGATAGAACCACCAGCTTATAAGTTAGAGGGCTCTCTCTCCTATTAGGTGTATCTTTTGGGATGGGCTCTCCCATTAACTGTACCCGTAACATTTGATATTTTTATTGAGACGCTGACAGCTCTCAGAAAAGACTATTTGGGGAGAAACTGACCGAAAAAAGCGAGTGAAGCGTATCGAGTGAGAGCCGACGAGGACGTCGGTTGTTGAAATGGAGTCCAATGTTACAAATGTCCCATATTGGGGAGCTGTGATAGAACCACCAGCTTATAAGTTCGGGGACTCTCCCTTTTATCAGGTGCACCTTTTGGAATGAGCTTTCCCCTTTATGTGTATAACAAAGAGATTTCTAAATTTCAATGCAAAATACAAAAGGAAAGAGAGTCAGATTGTACTTGACTTAGTGATAGAACGCCTTCAAAATCATATTTTATTTTTCTCATCTTTCACTCTCTTCTTTTCTTATTTTTCTCTATCTTTTCTTTGAAATTTTGGTGAAATATAGTTTAGAAAGAGGCAAGGGCCTCTTCTATAGTTAGTCTAGTAGGGAAGAGAACCAAATGGGGATTTTTAATTAATATTTTTGTCCTAATTTACTACTTGGGTGTTACATGTCACCTTATATTCATCAAGTTGAATAAATTTGAAATAATATTTATGCACAACAAAGTATATATATATATATATCTTTCAATGCTAATTTAAAATGAAATTTACATCTTAAAATTAAGGTAGAAAAATATATTTTTATACCTTTATCTTTTACAAATGATGTTCTAAATAATATTAAATTTGACCAATATAAGTATGATTTTTTAAAAAAAGAAAACAATGTCAAAATAAAAGTTAAATGACTTAGTTGTGTAAAACTATTTCCTTAAATTAGGATACATATGATTTATATGAACAAGCCAAGTAAAAAGCTGTTGTATATGATAACATAAAAATAATGAAGGATTAGCAATTTTTAAAAAATGTCAAAAGTAAAACTCTAGCATTATACCCTCCTTATAAATAATATCTTTTTCAATTTTTTGTGTGATAGGTATGAATATCCACATAACATTTTAATTTTTGTAATCTTAATTTCTCTTCTATCCTCTTCCCCTAATTTTTTTTGTTGTTAATTTTATTATTTCAGAATATAAATATTATCTCCCTGCTTACAATATATATTATAACTCACATATATACTGTTGAAATGGGTACTTACCAAAAATATTTAAAATTTATAATATACTGTGATGAAAATTTGACACGTTTTGTGTCACGAACCCTAACCAAGTAGGTCAAATAAATTCTTAATTAAATTATAATTATTATTCTTATAAATCTCAAACCCGAGTGTGATAAACCAAATACACATGACCCGACGAATTAAAAACCTGAACAAGATCTTATTGGATAACTGTCTGTGCAAAATAACAATCATTTACTCCCAAATAACCGTAAGGATAAAATGCTCATCGAGAGAATGCGATACTGTACTGAATCCTACCTAACTCCTACTGCATATCCAAACTTTCTATTCTTAATGAGAGAAAATAGAAAAATGTGAATCAAAGATTTAGCAAGTATCATTGCAAACACATATAAAATAGTGCATATAAAATCAAAGGGAGAACTTAAATCAAAATCCAATAAACTCTGCCACATATATCGAAATCACCACACACCCACAGTAGATGTAAATCTAAAATCCAATCTGAATATCATACAGCTACGTTTTGGATTGGCAGCTCTAGGCCATCACATATTATTATCGACTATAATTTTGGCCTATAACTCTCGACCATCAGATTTTTAATATTGGTTACATTTTAGGTCTACAACTCTTGGGTATTAAATTTTTAATATCAGCTACATTTTTAGGCCTGTAACTTTCGGCCATCAAATTTTCATATCGGCTACATTTTGACCTAAAACTCTCTGCTATTAGATTTCTATATTTGCTACATTTTAGGCTTACAACTCTTGGCCATCTTTTCGTCGTTGTTGGATCCCGATTACATTTTAGGATTATAACTCTCAGATACCACATATCGTTAGCTCTATTAGTCGGGCTACATTTTAAGTTTGTAGCTCTCGACCATCTAATATCCAATATCGGTTACATTCTAGGATTGTAACTCTTGGTCATATTTTATCAACCCAATAGGTCCTCAAACTCCCCTATCCCCACACACATATCAACTCACCAGGGTCTTGAACTACCATGGTCTTACACATATACCGACTAATCAAATCTTGGATTCTGCCCATTTTTATATAAATATACATATATAAAATACAGATATAAAAATATAAGATATTAAATTAGACTAAAGAAGGAGGTTACAAATATTTGTCTCAACTTTATTCAAAGTAGGTTTGCCAAAAGAATATTTCGAGGTATTCAAACCATAGGCTTCTCTCTCCTCTTCGCACGCGTGCCTTCTCTCTCTTCCTCTTTCTCTCTCCTACCGCATTGCTGGTCTACACTATGCTGTCAACACCAACACTATAAGATGAATATCATTTATTCATCTTATATTCTATATGTATAACTTCTAAACATTTATATAAAAAAAATTTAAAATGATTAAATTTTAATTTTTAGAATTATTATTATTATTATTCTCTTTATTAAATTGTCATATAAAAACATGATTAGTGCACCAATTTTTTTCTTATTTTGAAGATGTTGATTTGATTTCTCTCTACTTTCACAATAATGTTAAGTTTCTTGCATTCCTTCATCGCAAGAAAATAATCAAATTTTAAATTATTGAAATGCTTTTCTTTTTATCAAAGAAAGAATATTGAATAGTCACATTTTAAAAAGAAATTAGCTTCTTTAATAATAAAAAATAATTATTATCTCTAAATCATAAATAGGATTATAATATTTATTAATTTTAATAAATATATTAAATATGTAACATATCATGCAGAATATTATTACACTTTATTGATATTATTATTCTTTATTTTACATTTTAGTATTACTCATATCCATACAATGTTCTTATCTTTATAAAGCTTAAATTTTATACATGCTTGATACCCAACATCTTAATTCATAAAATGTTGCATCAGTTTTATATACAATAAAATTTATATTGTTGGATGAGAAAAAGAGTTCAATGGATAAACTTTAAAATATAATACAAATTATCTAAATAGTTATTCATTAATTTTTTTACTACTATATTAAATATTTAATAAATATTTATATTATTTAAAAAGTCTATAAAAATTTAAAATATACTATTAAATTGTTGGATACGGACGAAAACGGACTAGCTTAATATTTAGTTAGATAAGCAGCCCAATGTCGAAGTGGAAAAGTGGCCCAATGCCCAGACGAATAAGAGGCCTAAATATTGATAGCACAATAAAAGATGTCACAGAACCCATCAGAAAATAGCACATGAAGTTATATATTACTTGTAATACCTCTCACCATTAATTCGAAGCGACGTCGTGTACACGCATCAATCTTAGGTACCAATTAGCCAAATTGTGCCTTAAATTATATATAAACCCTCTCTCGCGAAGAAAATAGAAGAGGAGAAAATTAGAAGAAAAAAGGCTACTCAATACATCAAATGAATATTGCCTTCCAAACATATACTCATTCTCATTTTTCTTTCATTCTATGCATTATCTCCCTCAGCATATTTCCTAATTACTTAAAAAAAATATTAATTTAGGCGTTGAAAGATATATCAAAAAGTGAGTTTCATATACCTCTTACCTCCAATATATTTCATTATGATGTGTAGGATTTAAATTTATAATTACGAAGATCGGACCTGTTTATACTTAAATATTCAATAAAAATAGTCAGTTTTCTAATATGTATGACAATTTAAATTCTCAAAATATATCATAAATAAAAATTTAACGGTAAATATTTTAAAATATATCAAGTATAATCCAGCCTATTATGCTCTTCGATCTCGCAAGAACTGGAAGCAACGAAAATGATTACTTGGTATAATACGACAAGCGGCGCCCTAGAAACGGAAGCACGCAATCGTCTTTGTAGTTTCTGAAACGTTATAGCCTACTCAAGCGAATTGACATTGCAACCAACAAATCAAAGCGTCTCTAAGGGCAATTTTTTTCCATCAATAATTTTTTAACCAACTGAATTGTTAAACCAGAAATAAAATGAAATCTAATCAAATTATCAAATACCCAAATGTCCGATTTGCTGGTAATATAAAGACCGAGGTACAGAACGGCCGTACGGTTAATAAATCCAAATGGTTAATCCTGACGAACGATTATATAAATAGTTGAATCAAGTGAATAGTTAATGTATTAACGAACAAGCGCTAAATTTAGAGTGAATGTAATGGTTGAACTGTTTAGTTTCCAATCTATATAACTCATCAATTAATGTCCAATCATTCATCTTCAATTGTATTTTAATTGATAATAAGGTTATAAATACGCTTATTTTTTTTAAACAGATGGATAAAACCAGAATCACTAATAAAAAATTACAAGTATAGAGCTCCAATTCTCTGTACATTTGCAAATTTTGAACATCACTAACACAAAGTTCTCCATTTTTTACCCTCTCTAATAATAAGTCTTTCATAACTTTTATTCGTTAGAAATATTTCTAACTTGAATATCGAATAATATTTTAAAAAGAGAATCTCGTATCATTGGATTTCTTATTGATTATTGTGGTGTATAGGATTCATATTAAAATGTTTAAAAGACCAACTCAACTTCAATCAGACGATTATCCAGATTCGAGATACGCATCACTTTTCTAGCTAAAAATTGTTAGATTTGTTTCCTTGTCAATGAATTTAATGATAATATATCATATTTTAAACATTTTTTTAGGTAGTAAAAATGAGATAAAAAAATTTGCTATTCTAAAATCATCCAAGAGATATTCACATTATATGGCTGTTTGAGAGGCACAAATAAAACTAAATATTGTTGCAATATTTATTATATTTTTAGTTATATAATGATGGGTTTCAATACCCCAAGGACCATAAAACTTGGCCCAAAAGGACGGACGCAAGGCCCAAGAGGCCTAGAGAGCTAATTTGACCGAGACTTTATTTCAGCACAAAAAGGCCGAGGACATCAGACGCTCTTATGGGCATGGATTGACCCGAGAAGTCAATGCTTGACGTGACAGCCCGAGGACATTCCACGAGGAACCAGAGATCCTTCACAGATCAAGAGTACAGTTGACGTCCGAAAATTATCTCTCTCGGTGAGTCCGCGGACTTCGAAGAGGGCCAGATACAAGGCTTAAGAGCGATGGCTATTTCAGGAACGACCGAGCGCTCTAGCTCAAAGACTTCACTGTTACCAAGGAGCACGTAACCTCTGCGACGCGCCGCCTCCGCAGTAAATAATGACGCTCAGGGCATGCCTTGTCATTTCAAAACTGACATCAAGGACCAGCACGCCTAACACGGTAAAGCCCAATCAGCAGCGCCGACGGCTGGTCTCCCTACACATGTCAGTGTGCTTGACACAGCATGGCCCAATAAGAAAAGTAGGTGGACAGTCTTCCAATATACACCAGCAGCCACGTGGACTTTTCTTAAGGAAAAAATCTTCTACTATAAAAGCCCAGCCAGAACATTGAAAAAGGGACCGGAAAATTCTCAAAGAAAACTAAGAAAGAAAGAGAGAATAATCCTATAACTTATATTTGTAATTCTTTCACCAATAGTGAAGTATTCTCCATGCCTTAAGCCTCGTGGTTTTACCTCCTCATTCAAGGGGAGGCTTTCCACGTAAATTTCGGTGTGCTTCTCTCTCCCTCTCTTCACCTTTTCACACTCAAATATTTTTGTTGCCATCGATTTTGTCCGCCAGGGCACTCCGACAGGTGCGTGACGGCATCACACATCATCATTGTATGAAGGCCGAAATTTGGAACGCAACATATATATTTTTATTTTATTCTTATAACTAAATATATTATTTGATGCGTACCTAGATCCAAACTTCAAACGGATTTGGATTCGTCTGGATGGTTGAACCGGTTCCGTTCCCTGAGCGCGAATCTTACAAACCACTAAAAAACACAGGAGGTCAGCGTGTCGGCGAGAATTTGTCCAACCGAAAATATTCGACACTCAAGTCAGTAAACAACATTCGATGATTGAAAGGTAGCTGGAACTGAAAGCTGAAAGAGAAAGGGAGAACAGCAGTGAACATGTCTCCAGATGTAAGAGAGGCCGAAAGTCATCGTCTTGAATCTGGAGGGTGGGAAGGCAGTAAACGACCGTCGAAAGCGCGTTGTTGCCTTAGGTGTCTTTGGGAGTTTTAGCAGAGAGATCAAGATCGTCACTGCTGTAAGTAGTTCATTGTTTGTTGGAGTTTGCATTTTTGTCTCTTTGGGAGCGTAATGGAGAGAGTAATTCAGAGTGCGTAATTGAGAGCGTAATTGAGCGCATGCCTTAAATGATAACTCAAACGCTTATTTATGATTGAGAGGACGATCTTTCTTCTTTAGAAGGAGTGATCCCCTCTGTGAATCTTTGCTAGCTTGCCTTCTGGAGCAGATGCCAGTGACCAAGCTAAGCGTAATAATTTTCTTCTGAGGCGGCCAACAGCTTTCCAAGCCGGTCACCTTCCTTCTAGGCATATTACCGTTGGAGAGCCCCAATTGGCAAAAAATTGAGAAAATCTGGCGCCTTTCTTATGTGAAGGGCGCCAATTTTATTAATGTCAATTTTAGGTGCCAACTGGGATTGTGGGAGATGCCTGAAAAGCTGTTGTTGGCCGCCTAATGAATCGTGGGCCCAAACGGACCAGGCCCATTACTATAGAGAAGTCTCTTTGTGCCCAACGTGCAAAACACGGACGGTCAACATTTGAGTTGCCCATCTGAATGCGTGTTGGCCGCCATCGTGGAGGATGCCTAGAGAGCCGTTGTTAGCCGCTTGATGGATCGTAGGTCCAAACGTACCAGGCCCATTACTGTAGAAAAGTCTCTTTGGGCCCGACGTGCAGAACGCATACGATCAACGTTTGAGTTGATCGTCTACGAGTGAGTTGGCCGCCTTGACGATTTACGCTAGTGTTGACCGTCCTGGGCTTTTTAACTTCTGGGCCCATTCTCTGATTGGACCGTTAAAGTGTTGACCATTATTCTTGGGCTTTTGTTGACTTTTTTAGGTCAGCCCATTTTTGGTATACCCATCACTAGCCCCCATGCTATGGTCAGATTTCTAGCCCTCAGTATGTTCATGATGGGATGCCTCTTATTTCCTCTTGGGTGTTTGAGGATCACATAGAACTTCATCAAAGGTGTGGAAGAGAGTTTGACCGGAATTATTGACCATCATGGTTAATTTCAGAGAACCAGAATTATTGACCGTCCTGGTCAATTTCGGAGCACCAGGATTGTTGACCACCCTGGTCAATTCTGGAAGAGTATTTCTGATGGACACGTGACCATTAGCCGGTTTATGTGGCAGAAAGCGACACGTGTCTTCCTTTGGTTGGATGGATATCCTAGCCATTAATGCATCACAGATTCACCCTTTTGCAAAGCCAAGTAGGGAGGTGACACGTGACAGGTCTGACGGTGTCTTTAATGAGGGGTTTTGTGCTTGGTGCCTAAGTTTACTTTCCAGACTTTGAAATCATTTACGCTTTGAGTCCTTTATCTTCTTCGTTCCCATTCTTCAGAGACGTTTTCTAAAAACCCTAGTCTTCTGTGCAGCCATGGCCTCCGCTGCAGACTTTGCGTCTGTTCTGAGAGAAAATTGCATGAAAGTTTTATGCGTCGAGTTTAACATCCCTAAGGAGGTTGCTTGGAGAGTTTCGGGCAAGGATGACAGGGCCTATTCTCCATCGGAGGGGCACATCACCGTTTACGAGGCCCATCTGAGGAGCGGCCTTCGTATCCCGTTGCCTGACGACCTCAAGTCTCTTCTAAAGGCCTTTCACGTCCCCATCGCTCAGCTGCATGCCAACACCGTAAGGTATCTCTGTACTATGTGTATTTTCTATCGAAAGTGTGGCAAGAAGCTTAGGATGTCGGGGGTTAGGGTTTTGTTTAAAATAAGCTAGGGGGGAGAGTGGATATCACTCGTCCCCCGTCCTGGTCTAAAAATAAATAAAGCTATACACGACTCACTGAAGAACTGAAATAATCGATTCTTCTTCGTGAGTGCGGGGGCAGACTGGCCCCTTATGAAGGACTAGGGCCAGGTTTCGGAGGTGTATTTTGGAACACCGTCGATGGCAGAGTATGCAGCCTATGAGTGGCTGACTACGGCCATCCATGCTAATCCCGATGAGTTCAAACGAGACTTCCTAATTTCCCGGACGGAAACCAAGAAGGTGAACTGGGGACCGCCTTTTCCGGTTGAAAAACCAATGCCGACGGTGAGGATGATGAACCCTGAAGATTCCAAGGGTATAATCATCCGTATGCGACACACCGAAGAAGGGTTTATTGGCCCATTGCCTGAGAAGGTGTTAGATACACCTTCGTCATCGTCATCCCGCCGTGATTATGTCACCGATGGAATCTGCAGCGGTCCTTGCAGTACTTCAGGGACGGAGAAGGCCTATAAAGACTATCCGGCGGAGTCAGGAGGAGTCATCCTGGCCCAGCCTGCGCCGCAAGTGGTTATTGGCGCTGAATTGATGGAGCCCTGTGAGGAGCCGGCTTGGGAGCTGGCGGTGGACATGTAGGAGCCGTCAGTTAGCTCCCCAGTTATGTGGACTTTACTACAGAGCTGACAACGGGGCTCGACTTTTCAGCAGCTGCTCCAGAGGTTGCAAGAGAGGAGCCTGCTACAGCTGCTCCAGAGGCTGCTAGAGAGGGGCACGCCGCTACCGTGGGTGAGACTGATGAGTTCCTGGATCGTATTCTGGAGGAGGCAGTGGCGAGCTTGGCTCGAGAGGATGCTCCTAGTCCACCGCCAACTCGGCCAGGCCTAGAGTCCAGGCCCAAGAGGCCTTCGAGGAAGATTTATGAGATATAATTCCTGTGACAGCCTTCCTGTGTTCCTTTCTTTTTTGTGTTTATGACTGACATTTTATTTTTGTCTCGTGGAGTCGAGGAGACTGATCTCTGCATTCTCCCGTAAGGTGGAGCAATGCGACCATATAATTGTGGATAGGGATGCCGAGATCGCCTGGTTGGAGGCCAGGCTGGCTGCTTCAGCAGGGGAGCATCGCGAGGAGACTACAGCCCTCGAGTTTGTCCTGGCGGGAATGGAGGCAGAGATCGCCAGCTTAAGAGTTGAGAATGTCTGTTCGAAAGAGGTGGAAGACAAGAGCACGGCAAGAAAGAAGCTGCTTGTAGATCGGATATCCACCCTGGAGAATGAGCTAGGTCTTCGAATTCGCCCCCATGAGGTCAAGGGTATGCTGCACGCCCGGATGTTTGAGGAGGTCCAGATCTGTCGGCGTCTTGCGAGGCTGATCGACCCTAACTTTTCCATTTGGTACTTTTATTTAGTAAACCACAGGGCACAGCATAAGGAAGACCTCACGGAGGAGCCCTGAGATAGCCAAAGGCAGCCTCTGCCTCCTTAGCCTTTTGTATCTCCTCCTGCTTGTAATTTTAAAATTTTATAACATATTTAAAGTAATGAAATGGCAATTTTTTTCTATTCCATGTTCATTGATCTTGGTTGCTTTGTGTTTGTGTGTGTTGTTTCCTTAGGCGGCCTACTTGGTTGGCCGGCAACCTTTATTGGGCTGCCTAAGGAGCTAGGTCCTTGGGCTTAGCAGATGGTTTTGTTAACCAAC
>JAOVVI020008289.1:0-14275 GCA_028571085.2 Nepenthes alata
AGAGGGTACTTCTAAAATTGAACGGGAAATCTTACAAGACAATTATCAAACTTACTATATTTTATGGATCAGAATGTTGAGCGATCAAATAATAACAGGTGCAAAATGTGAGCAACATAGAGATAACAATATTAAGATGAATGAGTGGGAGGATTACTTTACAAAATAAGGAATGATTACATTCGTCACCAATTGAGCTGGCACCTGCAGAAGAAAATATAATGGAATGGCATTTAAGTTAGTTTGGACACCTAAAACGTAGGGTAATTGCAGCGTCCGTGAGAAGGACGGTTTGGTTGAGGTTGGAGATAAGAAAGGGAAAGGTAGGGCTAGAAAAAGTTGAGTGTGTTGAGAAAAATATATGAAGTTTTCCACATTTGGAGGATATTATAATATTTCGAATGGAATGAAAAGCATGGATTTATATAACCTACCCACTTTTGTAGTCATTCTCCCCAAAATAAGAAACTTGTGCACAAATGTTAAATTGTTGGAGGCTTATGAAGCAAGAATTATGGCAAGTAGGAATGCAACCATTGCTTCTCCATGACTCTAGCAATAACTTTTTGTGAGACTTGAGCTTTTTTTGGTGCTATAGACTAGGGGATTTAACATGGATGATTACGTTAATATCCGACATATTGATATTGAATCTCTCAAAACTAATACTTCCCGATACTGAGGCAAAATCATGATATGTCGTAGTATTGGTAATAATATCGGCCGATAATTGCCTGTTAACTTACAATTCTTTAAAAAATTAGTGCTTTCGATATATCCAATACATATTGATGCAACAAACTCTATGACATTTAAATCTGATAACAGTTATTATTCCAATTTGTATTGAAAAAAGTAAAATAATCCTAAAAGCCAATACATCTAATTCCAAATAGCTGCCAAAAAACCCAAGCTGAAAAAGACAATATATGCCCCCGCCGCACCTTTGTAATTCCAAATACTAGGATCATTTATTCCACAACAGTACAAGTTATTCTCAATTTTTAGAAGAAAGAAGGAATCTCTCAATTACTATACCCTTGATTATGAAATATCAATTGCTTATAAAACCCTATGAATTTATGTACTATCCAATATGACCATTACCAGTGTTGATACTAATATTTTCATTCAAGGTTGGAGCCTTTCTTTTCCTTTGTGAATGATTTTCATCATATAGATAAATCAAACAAATATGGAGGCATGACAAAAGTAATGTATGGAGATGAACTTCGATATTAGCATCCATTTAACATGTAACTGAAATTCCCCACTGTTTTTGCTTTTTCTTGCTATTCTTCAAGCTCAGACATATGTCAAGTGCAATTTTCCCTACATTGGCAACTCATTTGCTGCTTATCCATCTTCTTTTGTATCACTTCCCTCTTGGTTTGTTTTCTTGTAGTTCCATAAAACCTTAGCAAACCCCTAAAAATAGCTCATGAGGATAGATCCTTAAAAATTGGAGTAGTTTGCTAACAAGGTAGCAGGTACTCTATGATTTTTGGTTAATCTATTAATTCATCATATGTGACAAGGACAAAACAATAATTTCACAAATTTAGAAGTAAAAGATGGCACTGTGATGACATCCATAATCATAAGCCCATAAATTTCCTTCTACTATGCAAATAAAAAGCACTCATAATGCTGCATCCTCTCTTTTCTTTAGTTTTTCTTTCCTTTTCGCGTTTCTTTTCACTGGGGAGAATGGATTTATTAGTAAGTATAGTGGACAGGGAAAGAACTTTTTAAAGTGGCTTACATCAAGGAGCTAATCTATCAAACAGAGAGTAAGCAAACAATCCCCCTGTTCCATTATAACCCTCACGCTAAAAGCTATCTTGAGACAAGATGAAGGCAAGAGATAGACAATTGAAGCAAATTTAGCTTTCAGGCGAGCTACAACACGAAGGGGTTGGATGCTGCAAATCAATTATTAAGAAGCTTTGGATGTCAATGATGGCCACAATTAAGAAGCTCTGGACGTCAATGATGGTCAGAAAATGCCGATCACAAGGCCAATGGCTACTAGAGTAGGATTGGCTCTGAGAAAAGGTTTGATTTGTCCTAGGTGATGATTAAAGGGATCCTAGTGGCAGGGCACAGCATGCTAGTATGTCTAGTCAGCAGTTTTTAAGTGTGCAGGCTGAACTTACAGCCTTAAAATTTTCAAATTTTCACTTAAACTTCAAACCAACTTTGTCGAACTTACCTCCCCTAAAAGAACTTTGCGTCCTCAAAAACCTACCTTACTCCTAGAAAAGTCATGGATACTATTCGCGCATATCTACTTCGGTCTCCCATGTTGCATCTCCTTTGTTTTGATGATTCCAAACAACCTTCACGAGTAGTGCCACCTTAGAGCGTAGAATCTTGTTTGGTCAGTTTGTAATCCGTACTGGCTCCTCGGTGTAAGATAAGTCCTCCTAAATTTGTAGCTAGTCGTGCTCAATTATGTGCAACTCATCATGTAAATCCCTTCAAAACAATGGAAACAACCAATGAAACTTTTGGAAAATAATAACTCTAATGCCTGGCCCCATATCCATATCAAACATTTCTGCCAAGTCCAAGCACAGCAGCTTTTGACAACTGATGAGATAATCTTGGATGATCTAGAGTTTGGAATTTCCATTAAATGGGGATATAATGCTGTATTAAAGATGTTGGATGATCTTTAATTTGGGTTTGAATGTGACTGGAATGATTGCAATTTAAAGCTCAAGGTTTACATAGTGGGTTCAAAGGATTTAATGTAAGAGAGAGTAAAAGGCATTAAGGAGGTTTTTCTTTTTCTTTTTTTTCCTCCTTGGATAGATTAAAAAGCAAGAATCCATCCAAAATGGACACCAAGGGGATGTCACTCGATTGCAAAAGCAAACTCAATTTCCTCAAATATCCCCCCCAAAACCCAGAAGAAAGCACAACCAAACTGCAACTTGGCAACCAACTTTACATTCCATCTAAAACCATAACGAAGACATTAAAAATGTGGAAAACTTAAAACCAACTTCTTTCGATAGTTCACAATGCAATCCAAATCTTGAGCTCCCTAACAATCCTCCCACTTTTGATGGCCTTACTCTTACCATTAGGCTCCTTCATTTCCTATAACCTCCTAGTTTCTATTTCTTTGGAGAGATCCGTGGCCTTATTTTCACTGCCCAGAGAAAGCCCTGAAATTGACCACAGTCTATCACCAGGTTGAAGATCATGGTGGAAACTTTTTTTGCACTTAGCAAGTTTTCCCCACTCCCATCAAAGTCGCTTGTAATTTCACAAATGCAGTAGCAAATCCATCTGGCTCAGAAATATCCTCCAAGATGTGCTAACAATCATCCAGACTCAACAGAGCATATTGTGGGAGGATCAACATCCTCGACCAGAAAAATATCTATGCTTGTAAATTTTCAACTAGCATTCTATCTTGATAGCCAAATTAACTATGACACCAAACTTTCAATGAGCATTAAAGGTGCATTTGATGATCCAAGATTCACTGGTCGGAGCTTTTAATGAAATTGTGGCTACTTGTATTGTACCGGAGCAACCCATGTTGGCCATCAACAGGATGAAGTAGCGGTGGCAGGGTGGATGAACAAACCCATGCTCTACTACCAATAGATGTAGAAAACTTCAATCTACAAAGAAGCAAACTTTATTCCATCATTTATTTCACTTAGAATTCATACTAAATGCCTAACATTAAATAAAAAAATCTTATATAAATGAAAATAATATAATGATTTGGTTCAAATGATAATTTTAAAAAAAATATTTCCTTAAAAAATTTCATAAGAATGAACATAACTTTTCTTTTTCAGCAACTACACTGACAGATCCAATGTGACCAGAACTTCCCTTTCAAAGTCTTTTCATATACTGCTAACACAGTACTCTTTCTTCTTTTCCCCGTTTCATGCTGCCCAGGCACCGGGGTTGCACTTCAAGCCGCTAGTTATTGAGCCTAGCTATTCAAGCTATTTCTGTCCACAACACAATCACTGTCAAATTGAAAGACTAGAATTCTCAACAAAAACAAACTTACAGCGTTAACGAGAAACTTAATCTTTTCTCTTCTCGAAATGTTCTCTCCTAAAGGCCGTTGATATCCTTTCCTATTCTCCTTCTCCGTACAATGACCCGTTGCTTGGTGTTCAGACAGACTCTGGAAATACAATTTGAGGTCAATTCACAAAAAACTTCAGTCTGGAAAGAAAATAATCTTCATATAACAGCACAAGCCGCGGCAATTAGCCCAGTCAAACAATAACCCAAAATCCTCACCCCGATACAATTAAACAAAAAAGGTGGTGTCTCCATCTTACATGTTAAATATATTCTACGAATATTGAGTTACTAACATAGAAGCACTAAACAAAAATCGTAGAGAATAGGAAACATATAAGCAAGTTACAACTTAAGATGCTTTGATTAAAAGGAAAAAAAAAAAATTATAGGCAAGGCATTAAGCCCAGTAATACCTCAGCCTGCAACGTAGTGCTGAAACATAATCTTGGGGCTTGAGATCTTATCGTCCTAACCTGTGTGAGTCTGCCGACCTGTGCAAGAACATAATTGATAAGCTAAAATTTAGCGAGATGATTAACGAACGAATGCTGGGATGGGAGATGAACTCACCAGGTAAGCCATTGCTGCTGTTCTCGACATTTTTTGAGACTACTCACTTGTCCCTTCAGCAAAGGAGCAGTTGTAAGAAAGGAAAAATGAATTACTCCGATGGCGAAAAAGCCTCGGTGTAAAGCAGAAAGCGGGAAGCCAATGGGAGAGCACTGACGAAGAACGTAAGAGAGGCTTTTTGAGTGCGTGTTCCTCGCAGAAGTAAAACTATCAAATATAGAATTTTTTTTTTTATTACTTAAATTTATTTTTTAATTTTATTTTAATATCAATTTTATGATCGATTAAAAATCATAGATTTTATTTATTTTGGTATGATATTATCAACACACCACATTAAAAAACTCTAATATAAATATGATTTTTTTACTTTTATACATTTGAGATTTTGGCATCTTGCATAAATTATGGTTAATTTGGGCTAAAATTTTAACAAATTAAAGATTAAAAATTTTATGGTGAAGACATTTTTTATTTTTTTTCTTCCGTTTACTTTAAGTTATTTAAAAATATTTACCTCGATATAATTAGATATGGATATGTACTTTAAAAAAACAAATAATACTGTGAAATTAGATTAAAAATTACTCAACATATAATATTTGTATCATATGAAACAAAGCGTATCATAGTCCTGACAAACAAGACTTCATTATGAAGAGCTTCAGTCCAAATTTGAACATTGAGAACATTGAAGGATCCATATGACATAATTACACGATCAACCGACAACAAAAACCAAATGAATCTCAACTTTGCCATTACAAACCACCCAACGTCTAGTTCATCTTCATCAAGATACATAAACAGTATACAGTACCACAAGGACATTCAGATCATTCTTATTAGTAGTTTTCTTCTTGGGAAGCATGAATCCAAGAATGCTGGGTTCAAACTCACTCTGGGCAGACCTCAAGAGGAGGCTGTTGTAGAGGAAGGATTAAACGCTTCCTGCTCAGCACAGGTGAGCCCTTCACTGGAACCGGCTTGCTCACGGCCAACACCCAACAGGTCCAGGTAATAAAGGTAATGCGAGATGATATTGTTCATGCTATCGACATCACCCTTTCCACAAACATTGTCCCCATATAGGATGTTCATCGTGGTGCCAAAACCGGGGACACGCTTGGACAATGTGTCGTTCTTGGTGGGTTTCCAGTTGCCGACAAAAGCATCGTGTGCTGAAGGTTGTCCCTTCTTCACTGGAGTCATCCATCTCCACATGGCAGCCTGGAAGGCCAGTGTAGCATTCTGTTCTACATGCTCGGGGTGATTTAGCAAATCCACTTTCAGGTTTTCTCCAGTAACTCCATAATTATAGTTCCTGCAACAAGTACATCAGTGTAAACAACGTCGTAACAGTGTCATCTTCGCGATAAGCATTTCAGTTAAAACAGGCCCTGATGAACAATCACCGCAATCAAAATACAAAACCTAAGAACACATGTACAAACGAGCCAGTCAAGGTAAGAATTCTTGAATGAATAGTGAGGCTTTCAATCCGTTGAATGATCAGCACATGGTAAATTGCATGAATCTTGGATTATACTGAGCCCGTAGATCCACCACTAGTTCAATCTATGGTTTGATTTAACCAAATGTCGATTTCCCACCAGAATCTTCAACAGTTGCATCTTTTATTAGTTTTATGCTACCCAAGGACCAGAGCCTATGAAACAGACTCTTCAAAGTAACCAGGGCCATCACAGAAACACCAATCAAGTACAATCAGTCATCACCTTTAACTGATGTATGCATGATTTACAGGGAGAGTTGACACAAGGATGAGAGCATCAGAATCCATGACGCAAATACAGAATATAACTTTGATGGATTGAAAATGTACATACCAATATATAGGCAATGCCCCACGGCCATAATAATCTACTCCAGGTGAGCAAGGGTAAGTGTATTTGTAGTAGTCATCACAGTATGACTGGCTTGGACTCATTTCTTTGTTGTAGCAAAGACCCCAGGCAAATGGCCCTCCTGTGGCCACTGAATAACCACCTGGAATTTTCATCAACACCATTATTACCCTTTTCAGTTACAGAGTGAAACAATTGTGTAATCATACCAAGAATCAAATGCACACAAAAAAAAAAGGGGAAAGAGATGGAGAAACATCCAGGGTGAACCACAGCATATCCAGATGTAAGAAAATTTCTCAAAATCATGGGAAGCCATTCCATACCTTGTGCATGAAATTTTCAAGACCTCATATAGGGTGAGATCCACTAACAAGCTACTTAAAATCAAATCTAGCATGGTCTGAATAGTAAATGATTAAATCAGAAACCTTTATATGGCCAAAATCTACATATCTACTAGAAGCCTATTCAAAAGATGAATTTATCAACAGGAGACACTATAGTATTCTAGCTTGAATAAGAACCAAATAGTTAGGCAATATAAAAACGTTATACAACTATTCATACTATCCAACCCGGAATTGAGTGTTTCGTTTTTTTTTTGGTGGGTGTGTGTGTGGGATGGGGGAGGGGAGTCAAAATTATCATACACACATTGAATTGAAACGATCATATTGATATCACCCAAGTGACAATGAACATATATATACCAAGTAGCTTATCAAACCAATCAATGCGTCATCATATCTGTGCCCTGGAAGCTAGCATTGGATTGACTTCAATCAGACCCGATATAACAAAGAACTTTTTTGCAAGAAATATGAGGTGGAATTACTTCTACAAATAATCCTATGAAACTAACAAGATAAATAATTCCATTCAATGTATTGAAATCAGTCCTCAGAAAATCAGATTATCTTGGGTAAGAGTTGCCATTTCCTACAACAGTGATTTCTATTACACAACCAACTCACTAATTTGCTTCTAACCAAACAGATAAAGCATTGAAAATGTACCCAAATCCATTTAATTTTAAACATTGATCTCAAATAGCCTTGGTTGCCTGCACCTTTCTTTCAACACAGAGCAGCCAAACTAAATTTCAATTGATCCAGGCATATGATACAATTGGATTCAGTTCGGTCAAATATTTAAACATCAACCCTACTTCTGATCCAAATGTTTACCCTTTATTTTGGTTCGCCCATGAAAAATAATTTATTTATGCTAGTTACAAAGCAAATCCAGCACCAAAATAAATCCCACAAGGATCATTATTGGGAGTAGAAATCCTATTTTTTTATTCCACCAACAACTGGAACATAAAAAATCACTGGGATAAAATCTCTACCCAAGATATCCCTCCAAATCCATACTCGGATATGTCTAGGATAAATCCATATCAATCAACTATAGGGGGTTTGGATGATTTTTTTACTAAATCACTGCAGCTTTGCATGCAGTTGATCTCTTGGCATATCGAATACCAAATTGGCACGCGGTTGGAGAACATCCAATTCTTACCAAATTGGAGAGGATGTCAAACAGGATGCGGAAAATGGTTTTCAACCAAAGCACAAATAACTGCAACATCGACATCAAATATTCATTCTCCTAATACACATCACTCAATGTGAGTTGGTTAAGGATGAGGCCATGTGAACACTTACAGGATGTTTTGCTGCCGACATGACCGAGGAAGGCGGCCGTCTCCTTCTGCCCCATAAGCTTGGAGCCGGTGGTCCCAAACCCTTGCGGCTGGTAAGGGGTGCTGGCGGTAATGAAGGAGTGGTAGTCCCAGAAGCCGACGGCGTGAGCCACTGGAGAATTGCGTTTGGAGAAGAGATTCTCGAACTGATAGACCTGGAAATAGTCCGATATGGTCTGGTTACAGCAGTGTTCAGACCACTGGCTGCATTCCCACCCTCTGGTACACACCTTGTTCCCCTTCACCGTCTTCACCTTCAACTCCTCCGAAGAATCTCCCCTCACAATTTCTGCCATTACCATTGCCGCCATAACTACCACCAGAAAACCAAATCCCTTCGCCATTATCAAAACCTGCAGCAAAATTCAACTTTTTTTAGCACACAACTGGCACAACTGACTGCCAAGAGGCAATGGAATAAAAGGAGGAATGTGGAGAAGAGAGTAAAAGGGATGGATTAACACCCCAACGATTGACGATGACAGAAGAATTGAGATCTGCTAGAGCGACCGAGCTTGCAGGACACTGGCAATTGTTTGCTTTGGTTTCAAGGGGAAGGAAACGTCGGTAGAGAGAGGCAATGAATGAGAGGCGTTGGATGGGGCATCGCTGTCAATGATAGGAGAGTAGAGAGGGAAGCTGGGCCCGAGTGAGAGTAATCAACGGTGGATTTGTGAGCTGGTGGGATAAGTTGTTCGCTGTTTAAGCCGTGGACAGCCTGGAATTGGGAATGCACGACGTGCCGAAAGGACGCGCCACCTGCTTTTGCACCGACAGCGCATCTCTTCTTCACGGTTCAACTCCGAAATTTTAAGTAAATTTCTTCACAAGTTTTTTAGAATTTATTTTTTCGGTTTTTTTTTCCTTAATTTTCACTTAGTTTTTGGGGAGTTTTTTCAAAGCTATTTAAGTAGGTAAAAACTGTTAACAAAGAATCTAAGATTTATTTTTTAATTTATTATTTATATATTTATAAATTTTTATATGAAAAAAATCACAGTCGATATTTAATTAAAATTTAAACAATAACACAGTAAAATAAAATAAAAAATAATTATAAAAATCTAACAAAATGGTAAGGAATGAAATCATCTACTACAATGTGAGGTAGGTGAGGGGGCTTATTTTGATATGGTATGGCAATTTGTCCAATGAATACAAGCAAGGATCGAGAGCCAAACATTATTTCGTTTTCTTCTATTATTTTATATATACGACGGACGGAAGAGTATTTGAAAAATTTTAAATAATTTTTGATTTATAAATACATCAAAATTTGAACCTATAATATTTGCTAGGATCAAATAAAAATAAGATATAATCAAAATAGCAAATAAGTTGAAACGTTCATATTAAATATAACAAATTATTTATGAAAAGAATCTCAATTACTAACGAGGGAAGCTGACCGTAGAGGCCTATCCTTGGGCCACATCCTTGAGGTGGAACTCCGAGTCTTATGGGCTAATCATTCTTCTTGCCCAACGATTTAAAACGACGATAAATTTATTTTATAAGAGACCAAAATCTCATAAGACAAGTATAATGATCATAATTGGCCCAGATTCCTAGTCTCATTAAAGATTTTTTATTACAAGCTTTCATAAATATTGCAACGGGCTCCTTTTGTGAAAGTTGAAGCGCTCAATAAAGATGAGGATAGATAATATCTTAATAAACTAAGGCTGCGCAGTTACATTTGAAAGATTAGTATCGCTTTTCTAGAGAATAACCAGCTTAGCTGCTCACTTACCTAGTTAAAGCTTGGGACCATCATTTAGATCCACTCAGCTTCTTTAAGCTAGATTCACTTAGATATAGAGCTGGTCATCTCAAAAGATCAATCATTCTTCCCTCAATGAGAATTTCTATATCATCATATCCAAATGGATACAACATCTATCTATTCTTATACATTCTAATTTATCTAGTATGTTGCTGATGTGAATATCAGAAGGAATCTCATAGAGACATTTGTATCAGTTGTTATACCCTATTTTAGCAAATATATCGACTAAAATCTAAACTCATAATTTTACACTATTTTAATCTTTTTTGAAGACTTGTAAGATATCAAATTGAAGACATCTAAAGATTTTTTATTTTATACTTTATATTCAAATTTGTATTTGACCAATCTTAGGATTTGTATTTTGGGGTTTTGTATATTCGAGGAACAATGTATATATTATTGATGACAGTTTATATTATTCTATTTTACATTACGACTATGTTACTTGTTTGGATTTATGTAAACTTGATATTGTGATTGTATAGTATTAGGCTATCACTTTTTCTTATGAGTTGGAGTAAACAAGTTATTATCATTACCAGGGACTAAGCTAATAGTTTCGAATTGATCATGTATCTATTGTTGAGTGTCATAGTTATTATCATGACGATTTTGATTTTGTTAAGTCTGACTCAATTTTAGATAATTATATTTAAGTTTTATCTTTTAAGGATAAAGAAATTCTTATTATAGCTTTATTATTATTATTATTATTTATTTACTATTAGATTGAGATCGTATAATCTCATCCTAGAACTACATTAGGATATTTAGCAAAGTGAGGTATGCAAGGGTGCTCGGAAGCCTTTTGTACTAGCTATCATATTGGGGCCATCAATGCAATCTTGCTTAGCATTAGCATTCCTTCTTTTAGTATTTTTGCCCAATCTTTCATGCTTGGCCCTCTCAATTTGTCATGCATTATTGGCCTAGTTTGTGACTATGTGAGATTTTGTCATGGCCTCCAAATAAGTAAGTTCATTGACTTATGATGGATTGGTTTCCTAAATGAAGTTTGGAGACTGTACAACTCTAGTGAAGGATGTCTCCTAAATTCGTTGGTGAAATTAGGGTTCCTTCGAGCCTTTATATTGAATCTGGTCAAGTATGCAATTAGGCTTTCTTTTGGTCTCTTCATGAAGTTGGCCAAATGATATGGTGCTTCTCTCAAGCTTGATGCGAATTGGGCTAAAATGCCCCTAAATCATGGCTAAAAAATGGTATTAATGTCAGCATCTTTACTAATATTAGTTGTGACAATATCGGTATCATATGTCAATATCCTTTCTGGTGCAAATCGAGATCGTGGAAGACGCTAGGAAAGCTGTGGTTGGCCGTCTGATAAGTCGTGGGCCTAAACGGAGCAGGCTCATTACTGTAGAAAGGTATCATTTGGGCCCAATGTGCAAGGCGCAGACGGTCAACGTCTAAGTTGACCGTCAGCGTGTTGGCAGCCTTCGTGGAGAGCGAAGGGAGGGCAGCTGGCGATCAACTGATGGGCTGTGGGCCAGAAGGGAATATGACCATCACTGTAGCAAAGCCTCTAAAGGCCCACTCGAGCTGCGCATGGGCGGCGAACATTGCGTTGACCGTCTGCGAGCAAGTTGGCCGCCAAGACGGTCAACACCAACGTTGACCGTTTTGGGCTTTCTAGTTCCCTGGCCCGTCTTCTCACTAGGCCGTCAAAAACGTTGACGGGCCTTCTTGGGCTTCCGTTGACTTTTCTTTGGACCAGCCCATAATTGATGTACCCATCACTAACAAATAATAAAAATAAGAGAGAAATTAATTTTGATCTAATATGGCAGTTAGCCCGCAGCAGTATCCTTTTATTAGCAAATGGTCCCGCCTTTGTTAGGGGGATGCATCTCACCCTTCAAACGTAGTCCCTTCGTCTCGAATCTAAAGCCATTAAATATTAATTTAACAATCTATATATTTTATTTAAAAAAAATACTTTCATAGAAACTATTTTTTTAAAAAACACGTAGACCCTTAAATTCAAGCCGGTTCATCAATTTTTAGAAGTTTTTTAAATACATATAAAATATTTAGATAAATAAATATTTGTATAAATAAAATAATTCAGATATAAAATAATTAAAATTAAATCTCTTGTAATAAATTTTCTAACACCATCTCAAGTATCAAATTATATAATAACAAGTACATATCCAATAAAATAAAACGAATGAAGCATAAGCAGTAAAATATGTATAAAATCTAATATATCTAAATTCTAAATGTCCAAAGTCTAGATAATAATTTTGTACACAAAATTCATAGACTCATATACGAATACAAAAGATAATCCAAAGGCTTTAAAGTTTAAAATCCAAATCTAAAATCCGATAATTCCAAATATCATTCAAATCCTATAAATTTTAAAATCAAACATCTCAAATATCAAATCATATGTAAATAAAAATCTTAAAAATTTAAAACATGCTAAAATTTAAAAATTAACTATCAAAAGACTAACTTTGATAAAAAGGATTAAACATATTCTTGGTAATATCATATCAAAATATTACTATTTAGACTTATAGATAAATTGTTTACATATTATTTTCTATAAATGAGGTCAAACACTATTTTCTTTTGCTGTCCATTGTCATAAGTATAATTTTTAAGTTTGTCTGATATATCAGGACGTCTAAATATATTATTTTATTTAACTTTTTATAATAGTTGTCAAAAATATGAAATTGGGAGACCTATAACAAAAAGGTTAAAAAAAATTTTCTGTGTAAGAAAAGTATAAAATTCTCACTCTATAAAAATACAAATGTAAAACTTTATATTTTATAAAAATATATATATATATATCAAAACAAATAATAAAATAAAATCCACTCTGAAATACACGTGTGGACTACGATATACAAAACCCAAATATACAAGTTCATGACTTTTTTTTTAAATAAAAATCTCTCTATATATGAATACAAGATTTCAAATATTTATTTATTTTGTACAAAACACACAAACTCCTCAAATATTCGGTAAACCCAAGTAAAATCTCAAAACCTTCAGTAAAAACCATATGCATACAATAATATTTGAAATGAAAAGGTAAATGGTCATATACATGCACCTCAAAACAAGAAACGTAGGTAAAATCAAAGGATTTGTAAGTAAAGAAATTGGCGTAGAATAATTGCATTAATCTTTCAATTTGACTAATCTTATAAAATAAAACTCCAAAATCTACTTCATTTTTTTCTTCTCCCTTCTTCCTCTTCTCTTTCTCTCTCCTCTCCACTTCTTTCCTATGAAAATGATAAAAAATAGTGCATGTGTTACTTATATAATCGAATTGGTGTACAAGTACCAAATAAGTATATATCATGTGCCACTCAAACCCCTAGCACGTACGAGCGCCGCATCTGACGTAATTTATGTATCATCAATCTGTTTAAAACTGTGTAGAAATATCGTACAAACGCATATTATGTAACATTTAATCTGCCAGAAACATGTATAAATATCTTTGGGGCGCGTATTGGGCACACACATTTACCTAAAACATGCTTGAGCGTAGATCAAGTGCCATTTAGGCACCAAGCCTGGTCCCAAATTGACTTTTTATTTAATTTTTTATTATATAATTATTTTTATAATTACTTAAAATTAATTTAATGATATCATGATTACAAATAAAAGCTAAATATTACAAGAAAAATTTGTGAAATGGTCAAAGTCGGTGCAAAGCCTAGGGGTTATAAAAAAAAATGAAATATTGTCACTTTTATAGGAGCCTTAGGCATAACACTAAGAACCAAACAAAATCTCCTCAGGACAATCAAAGCCCTCATCTAGATGAACTATTTAAAACAATTCTTACAAAACTCAGATGTATCATCTATAAGTTTTGAATGGAGCTGCCAAAGGGACACTAACACCCTTATATAACCACGTAATCGTCGGAGGGAGTTCAATGGAAAGTAGAGTTGATATTATTGAGGGTCCAGGAAAGGAAGCCATTATATTATACTAAAGATAATCATATAACTCCTCCAATATGATCTATTCATTGAATCCACATTAGTTTCAGATAAATGCTAGAGCTACGGGCAAAAACGAGTATCTATTGATGATAGGATTTCATGTGACATTCCCTATTTTGACGCATTTACTAAATTAGGCTTAACCTACAAACAACTTAGGGGTTCTTACAATCCACCTTACAACTTAAATAATGAGCCGGCCAATTTGGATGCGCTAATAGACCATGAGGTAACACTAGGGAATCACCCT
>JAOVVI020008290.1:0-14275 GCA_028571085.2 Nepenthes alata
GGCATTTGGCGCTCAAGCATAACCTCAAGTAGCTCTTAGGAGCAAGCCCACAGTTTTCTGTGCTTCAGGTGCTACTTCGGTGAGCTTCTACAGCCACTCTGCTACTTCAGAACCCTTCAAAATTCTAATACATTTAATATACTTAGAATAATATATATTATCAAAATAATTCAAATAGAAATCGGGCATTACAACTATATTCATATATGAAAATATTTACGAAAAAAAGTCATAAAATATTGTATATTTGGTCTTGTATATTGATATTTTATATAATTATTTAGTAAAAAACTCTATTTAAATATTTGATATGAGTTTGTACTTTTTCTCAATGTAAAAAATTTTATATTTGTACTTTTTTCGTAATAGAAAAGTTTGCCATTTATGTTTTTCCATTGAGAAAGAAAAAGTTTTAGATATATAAGTCCCTATTTGTTATTTTGTTGAGAATCATTATAAAAAAATAATAAAATTATATTATCAAATATCCCAATATGTCAAGCATACTTGAAAAATACATCTATTGTCTATATGTGGTAAAAAAAAGTGATATTTAACCCCGTTTATAGTGAATAATTTATAGATGATTCATATATGAATCTAAATAAAAGTGTTTTGGTCTAAAATCACTAGGAATTTCTTAACCCTTCCTTAAAGTTGGAGTTTTTGCCCCTAATTCTCAAATTTCAGCAAGATTTAGTTTTTGAATTTTGATTTACATCATTTTTTATTGTTTTGAAGTGATTTAGCCTTTTAAAAATTATAGATTTTAACATGATAGTCAAATTTATTTAGTTTTAGACATTTAAGACTTTTGAAATCATATAGATTTTGAATAATTTTATACAATTTGTATTATTTAATTTTTGTTTATTTGTTACGAACTTTGCCTATGAAATTATGACTTGGACTATGAATTTAGAACATTAGATATATCAAATTTTACATATATTTATATTTTTCATTTTGTTTTATAAATATGTATATTTGCCTATTATATGTACAAACTTGTCAAATTTTAGATTCATAATTTGTCATATTGTCTTACCCTTTTAGGTTAAAAAGTCATGGATTACTTATAAGATTCAAACAAAATAGGTTTAAAGATTTTTGTTCATTTATATTTGTATTTGGAATTATGTTTGGGGAGTAGGCTGGGATTTATTATATGTTTTGACTATCATTGTTTGTATAATATGAAAATACTTTATCGGTTGAATTTTCATACATATTTGTTGTTGTGATAGTTTTAGATATCTATTGGACTTTTTTCTTACCAATAATTTAGATTAAACAGATTGTTATAATTTTTGGAGGGCAAACAAGGGCCAATTCGATCGAGTCTTGTGTTCGTTATTGTTGTGGGTATTATGTTGTTTTGGTTCTTTTGGATTTGTTAAGTCTGATCAAATATTTGAGTTATCTGAGTCTTAATCATTTATGAAAAAATTTTATTTAGGTTTAATTATTATCGATTATTACTTATATTGGAATTGTAACAATGATAGTATCAGTAAAATCGTAAGGAAAGTGTTTTATATAATTTTGAGGAACTAAGTATTTAAAATTTATTACAAGATAAATACTAAAAATGTTAAGAGGAAGAGGAACTAGATTTAGCTGAGAGGATAATTTATCTCAAATGATGGCTTGAATAACAAATATAATAGATTAGATGATCCAATAACAAGATGCGGACCTTATGGAGAGGCAAAGAGCTAGGAACCCAGGGCAAGGCATGACGCCCTTGGTCATTTCATAAACAAATATTTTTCAAAATTTTTAGGTGATTCGAGCCTGACCAAGATCGAGATCTAGATCCACCGAGTGAAAAATGCATTTTATATTATTAACTATCTTGAAGAGGAGAAAGTTAAGTTTGCAGCCCACAAGTTAAACCAAGAAGTGGATCACTGGTGGGCAATGTAGTAGAGAATTTTGGGTATAAAGAACAAGATCTATTGGAATGTGTTTTAGGAGACTTTCTGGAAAAACACATTCTAGCTAGCATCTATGAGCAGAAGATGGGTGAGTTTTCCCATATAAGGCATGAGAACTGATCAGTGGCAAGTACAATACTAAATTTACAAAATTATTCAATCTGTGCCGCATATTGTTGTGGATAAGGCTAGGAGGGTCGGGAGGCTTCTGCATGGCTTTCAAGTTTCATTTCAAAAGTAGTTGATGTTGCTGCAGTTAATGACATTAATTGAAGTGTTCAGTCAAGCTTTGATTATTAAATAGGAGTAGAAGAAAGCCAAATTTCATGAGAAGAGATCATCAAGCCAAGAATGTCAAAGTTTGGGGTAAGGAGAATCCCATTCAAGGTCCAGGGCATAAGATAAGGGCAAAGGTATTGAAGTTACATCGTCGTCGATGATGATGCAACACTCTAGGCTGGTGTGTGATTATAGTGGCAAGCATCACCTATGGCGACAGTGTTACCGATAGATTAGAGCTTATTACAATTGTTGTAACATATCGTATTTTCTGTCAAAAATCTGATAGAGTTTCCTCTATAATACAGACGTTGACCAAAATACAAAACCTGTAATAAACCTGTGCATCAATTATACAACCTCAACATAGCCAAAATTTCATCCGAATCAACTCTGACATATCCAGCAACTCCAATTGATACAAACTCCAACATCCAGACAAACACAACAACCACACGGAATCCAAAATTTGTCACAATTTGTAACACGAGCACCGACGTCATAACTCTAGGTAGAATGCCGACTCAGATAAGATGTCACTAGGTACATAATTAAACCAATAAACCTGCGGAAGCAACTAAAACCATCAAATACAACTGAAGTTAACTACATGCGTAATATCATCATTGTCATTAAACATGATCTTGAAAATAATACATGGGCTCCAAAAGTATAAAATCACAAAACTAAGTCTTCTAGCTATCCTTCAGAGTTTCGAGCTTCTCCGACTTCTAATCCTCTACCCTGACTAATCGGATATAAACCTGTGCTAATTTGGAGACAAGAAAAGCAGTATGAGTAAGTTAAAAACTCAGCAAGCACATTTTATATATATATATATATATATATTTCTCAAGAACATGCAAAATTATTATATTTAGAAGAAGTATAATAATGCAAATAGGAGGAAACAAGGATGCACGTGAGATTATAGATTATTGTTCGGAAAGGAGGACTTCATGGCTTGTTCCATATTTCTTTAGTCCACTTGCTTGTCATTTTTTTAATTATCTATTCATCGCTAAAAACTTATTTTGTTAAGGGACTAAGGTCAGTAGACCTTACTGACAAAGGAGCAGTCGATCGTGGCCTGGATTGTGTTCACTCCATATAATCCAATGCCAGAGTCCTATTCTCAACCTAGATTGGAGCTGTCTACATATTATCCCTATAGACAGGGCCAATCAGCCGCTTTGGCCCAACCACAAGCGGTTTCAGAATAGCCAACGACCATTCGTTATAACATACTAAGGCATGCCAAGAAACTTCACCCATTACATAACATGGCCAGGATACGCGGCCAGAATAATCCTGAAATTTCTACTGTAATTTTTCTAGCATGCCAAAATTTATTATTCATAATTCTTGGCCCAAGTTCTTAATTCATTACTTCATTAGGGAATTCTATTCTTAAGCGCCAAAGCAAATTCCTTTGTTCTCACTCTATTAGAGAACGTTTCATAATAAAACAAATTATCGTTGCGTAGAATAGTTCAAAAGTCCATCATTTAATTATAAAATTTTCTCCATCATCAGATTTCCTTTCATAAGCATATTTCCATAATTCACGTGAGCATAGGTCCTCACGTGTTCAAAAATTCTACGTGAATTTCGGTCCTCGCGTGTTCATAGTTCATACATAATATTTCTTGAGACTTAGAAGGATTAAGAAATTCCTTTTTAATTAGGCCAAACAAAATTCATAAAGTTTCCAATTGTTAATTCTTTCGCAAACGGTTCATAACATGATCTTTGGAACATTCGAATCATTGTGTTCATGATACGTGCCTAAATCATCATAAGATAGGAACAGTTAGAAAATTCTTACTAGAATTAGCCTAAATTGTCTTTGGAGCTTCCGGATGACAAAATCCTTTGCGATTTCATGCATCATAATTTTCAAAACTGAAATCTTGTATAATTATGATTACTTCGGATAAAGTCTATAAATGACAAGGTTAGGATTCCAAAGATTAGAAAACCTTACAAAATAATCAATTCAGACACTCAATTGATAAATTAACTTATTCATAGCACGGGTAATAATATCCTAGAGCCAATTTATCCATAAATTCTAATTTAATCGGTTAATTCTTTTGGACCGTGAGTTTATGGTTCCTTGTTCAAAAATGGGTCAAATCTACAGATTCGTGCATGAAATTCACACAATTACTTTCCCATGTCATGGGTAACAATTATCTAAAGGTCAATTCATACATATAGCCCAAAATAATTGATCAAACATGGTCCGGACGCTTCCTAGGGTTCCGACGAACGGGTTTTAACCTAAAATTATCAAATCGGATATCCATTTGATAAATTAACTTATATAGTTGATGCGTAATGATAATGTAGTCCCAATTAAAGCAAAAGCCCCAAATATTTCTAGGTATGGAGGTCCCAAGCACGGATGAATTGTACCCACGTGGGAGCTAGGGTTGCCAGATTACGAAATACTACTCAAAACTTGATATTTGGACATAAAATTGATATATTATCATGTTTAGGTTATGAATAATATAATATATAAATTTATTCGTGTATCAAAATGATGATACCCAAATGAAACGGAATAAAAGTGCATGAAAATAAAAAATGAGAGTATTAGTGCACTTGTCTTGACCCGATCTATCACATTTCTAACTAGCTTTCGAACAGATTTGGACTCGGAGGCTTCGATCTCCACATTCTCTCTCTTCCTCTTCCTCTTCCCTCTCTCTCTCTTCTCTCTCCTAAAATTAGCAAAAATGGCCGAGGAAAACACGCACAACATTTTTATTCTTGGGCTGGCGCTTGAGTACCAGCCCAGCGTGCAGTAGGCGCTGCGCACCTAGAGCAATCTGGAATCAGCGCCCAACGGATGCTGGTCCACTAGACTCGGCACCGCAGCGCCGCCTCGGGTGCCCAGTGGAACAAAACCTGCTGACATGTCTCTCGATCCTGAAACTTAATTTTTTACACATATTGAGTCTAATCTTGATTATATTAACTTGATTATCCAAAATTATTACGTTTGAAAACCAGTACATCACAATTGTCGTTAAACTAGCCATATGATGAAAAATTGCCTATTTTTATCGAAACATGCGAAGAGGAAGCTAATCATTTTGGGAAAGACTTATGCAGTGACGATAAGGACTGTCCTACAAATTTGTCACTGGTTGAAGGTAACTTATTATCGTTAATTCTTTGGCTTATATGTTGATTGATTCAGGTTCTACAAATTCATTCATCACCCCTATGTTTGTTTCTAATTTGCATTCGTCCCCTTAAATTTTGGATTATACTTAATTGGTATCCACTCCGGTGGGCAAGTTATTGGTGGCAAATATCATGTATCCCTAATATTTAATTTGGGTTTGTGGATTTAAATTGTCGGCAATTTTAATATTGTTTAAGATGAATGATTTGGTATTATTTTGGAGATGTATTGGCTAACGTATTATCATGCAAGTGTCAATTGTTTCAATAAGATAGTTTTGTTTTGTATCCCTTGTTATGAGTCTTTTGAAGTTTAAGGGAACATCAAAAAAGAATCAACATGTTTGATATCGACTCTACATGTGAACCATTTTATGTGTGATAGGTGCAAAACTTATTTGGCTTATATCACATCTTCTTAGAGCCATACAGTGCCCATTGAGCAGATTCTATTGGTATGTAAATTTAAGGATGTATTTCTAAAAAAGTTACATGGGTTACCACCAAATAGAAAAATTAAATTTGTCATTAATTTAGTACCTAGATCTGCACCTATTTCATGGACTCCATATAGAATGGCCCCATACAATTGAAAAAGTTGAAACAATAGTTGTAAGAGTTGTTGGAGAAAAGGTTTATCCAACCACATCTATCACCATAGATAGCAACGGTACTCTTTGTGAAGAAGGATAAATTGATAAGGTTGTGTATAGATTATAGGGAATAGAATAAGATTATTATCAAAAATTAATATCATTTGTCAAGAATTGATTATCTACTCTAGCAGTTAAAAGGAGTATTAGTTTTCTCTAAGATTGATTTACATTTTGGGTATCATTAGTTGAGGATAAAGTATATTGATGTACGTAAGACAACATTCAAAATAAAGTACTGCCATTATAAATTTTTAGATATATATTTTGGGTTGACTGACACACCTACAACTTTTATAAATTTTATGAATTGAATATTCTAACCATACTTGAATTAATTTATAGTAGTCTTTATTAATAATATTTTAATCTATTTAAGAAATTTTGAGATACACAATGCTCATTTAAGAATCATTTTGCAGACATTGATAGATAGGTGATTGTTTGTAAAATTAAAGAAATGTGAATTCTAACTTGAGGATGTATCCTTTCTTGGACATATCATTTCTAAGGAAGGAGTATCTATAGATCTAAAGAAGATTAAAGCAATGGCTAATTGGGAGCATCAACAAATGTTGGTGAAGTTCGTAGTTTTATTGGGTTGGGTGAGTATCATAGATGTTTCGTTAAGAAATTTTTTTAGATTGTTGTACCATTAACATGTCTTAGTTTGAAGAGGTTACTTTCCGTTGGGATGAGGAATACGATAGAAGCTTACAAGAGTTGAAGAATAATTGATTTCGACGACAACTTTAGCACTTTTGGGGGTGAAAGAGGTTTTTGTGGTTTAGTCCGATGCTTCAAAGAAAGAATTAGGTCGTATTTTGATGCAGTGTGGTAGGATTATCCGTGACATCTTGGATATTTTTAAATTTAATATAAATTAGATAATGAATATTGGAAAAAAATAATAATAACAATAATAATAAAATAAAATAAGGGGGTTAGAATAATAATAATTAAATATAATAATAATAATAGAAAATTAGGAAAGTAGGGGAGCAAAACAAAAAAGAAGAATGAGAGGAAAGAGGGGTAAAATGGCCGACCGAAATTGCAGCGACAACTCTTCTCTCTTCCGTTGATCGGTTGGAGTCACCACTTTTCCTTCTTCCTCTCGGTTCTCCAGCCTCATTTTCACTCTTCCAATTGCCTCATCCCGTTGAAAAATAACTGTTTTCCTTTTCTTGGGCTTCTTTGTTCTTCGGTGATGGTTATAGGCGAAACCAAGGAGAGTAGGAGCAAGAAAGGCCTCGCCAAAGGTCTTCCACTGCTGCCCTGTCAGGAAGTATCGCCAAAATTGTCGAAGCCACCACCATTGGTAATTCTCATTAATTCAGGCAAGTTGATTTGAGTTCTTTGAGATTAATCCATGACATTCCTTATTCCTATTAATATCAATTCTCTATTTGTGTAATGAGATTGTGTGTGATTTAATTGTATATGGGTAAATTTTGGAGGATTTCAATTGAATTAAGCTGTTGATGAAGAAATCACGAATACGGAACATTCAATTGATGTCGTGTGTTTTTGAAAAATTCAGGTGATTATGGGCCAAAATAATTGGCATGTAAATTTTATAAACAAATTGATTAAATCCTGTGAGTTAAAATTTTATGTTCATAATTTGATTTTAGAAAATTTTGTTACGTGAAAATTTGGAACAAAAACAGAGCCTTCGGCTTAGTGGAGATACGAATTGGACTACCCATTAAAAATTAGGGCTTAAGCCTTAAACTTTTAATACAATGACGATATATAATCATTGATTTGTGAATTGGTTAGTTTAATTTGGTGAATAATTAATGAATGGCGAGGAAATCATGTGCGTTATATCCTGAAAATGGAGGTGAACAGTGGGCTGTGCTATATACACGAAATTGCCATATAGTGAGGGGCGTGTATGTGGGTGTACAACATATATGTGTATGTATAGCATGTACGCCTGCATATGTGTAGCAGTATATGGTGAAAGCAATGTTGACGTGCTACCTTCGCAGGCTGAAGCCATGTATAAGTGTGAGTGTATATGTGTGTGGATATATATATATATATATATGTATGTATACGTGTATGTATATTGTATGTATATTTTATGTATAAATATAAATATATTTGGATAGGTAGTATGATGAAATCTAATGGTGGGTATGTGTGCGTGGATGAGGAGTATGCATATGTGTTTGTGTGTGTTGAGGTGTGTGTATGTATAAATATATATATTTATTGAAATTGTTAATTAATTGAGGAAAAGGTCATCAATAATTATTATTTTGATGGGATTGCTGTGGAATAAATTTGGATAGTTGAATAAGATGAGAATCGTGTGTCAATTCAATAATGACAAAATTGATGATATTTTGTGGCCTTAGAAGTAATTTTGAGATCCCGAATGAGTTAAAAATGATTTAATAAAATATCAAAGCATTCAATCAAATATTTAAACTATCCTTAGTACTGTTACTTTCATTTCAATAATGACATTATTTGTGTCATTTTTTAATTGTGTGTGTATGGTCTTTATCAGCACCAAATAATAATTTTTTTATTGAAATTGTAAAGCCTTCTTTGTGTTATACTTGATTGCGTGAGTAGCTGAGTTATTGACTTGCTACGGTCAATGTTAAGAAAAGCGTACAAAAATATTAAAATATTTAGTCGAATTGAATGCTATAATACTTTAGCGTGGTCTATATTCATCCGATACTAATTTCTGTATCATGATGATAATGAAATATATTGTTTATTATGGAGGGATGCTTATAACCAGGTAACTATCGTAGAAGATGATATCAGGGATATCATTTGGCGAGTGGCATCACGGATGGTATAGGAATGCTACGGGTACAGCCTCTAGGAGTACAATATGGGTAGTGAGAATATCATAGATAACCTCATTATACTTACCCAACCGTTGTGGCATATATACGTGACCTTTGGTTCACGGTAGTAGAATAAAGTTCAAGAATATTCATTGTGATATTTCGTCATTGTTGATACCTCATGAGTTTGAATTCGGTTGAATCCACGGGTTATATTCGGTAGAATCCATGTGTCAGATTTTACAATATCCGGATTCAATAAAATCCATATTGTTTATTATTATTCAATTTTTAAGTTATTCACGCTGATATTCGGACCAGGGGGATCCCTTTTTATTTTCGTGTAAGATCGGATTCTGAGAAATCTTCACCTTTTATTTGTTAAATCTTATGATCTTTGTCACATTAAAGTTGGAGTAATCCGCTTATATATATTGGTATTGTAAATGCGTTAAACTTTCTTGGACATATTTATCTATTGGATGTTGTATTATTATTTATGAATTTTGTCATAGCTTATGTTTTGTTACTATCCTTTCCTATTTATTTTGAATTTGCTATCTCTTATTGGGTATTTGGCTCACCATTATTATTTTTTTTCTTTCTTTCAGAGTAGCAGGTTTAGACAATGATAACTCTAGAGTTGAAAAAAGAGTTGTGGCGAGAAAGATTGAGACCCAACTGAAGATAGTATTAAATTTATACTCTAGAGATATTTTGATATTTTGCTTTATTTTGTTAGAATTTTTGAGACTATATACTTTCCTGAATTTATGTTTATTATGAGGATATTTATATTATTATAGTTGTATTTTATTAGTTGTGGATATACTATGAGTATATACATATATATTGGTTGGAGACTTAGAATTTCTCATATGTGAACAGGTTTATTAATTATGGATTTGGGATAAGAGGTTACATTATCTCCTATGGATCATGCCAATTCAAGGTTTACAAGAAAAATTATCCTACTCACAATTTGAAATTGGTGACAGTTATTTTTGCTCTAAAAATGTATACGCAGTATTTACATAAAGAGAAGTTTATTGTATACCCTAATTATAAAAGCCTAAAGTATTTATTCTCATAGAAGAAGATAAATACAAGGTAACGTCATTGCATAAATTTGTTAAAAGATTATGATTATAAAATCTAATATCAGTTAGAAAAGGTGAATATTATCATGGATACGTGAAGTCAGAAGCCTCTAGATATGATGGCCCATATGATAAT
This sequence comes from Nepenthes alata, assembly GCA_028571085.2. Taxonomy (NCBI): domain Eukaryota; kingdom Viridiplantae; phylum Streptophyta; class Magnoliopsida; order Caryophyllales; family Nepenthaceae; genus Nepenthes; species Nepenthes alata. The sequence continues at coordinate 10,132 of JAOVVI020008290.1, forward strand.
TAAGGAATGGGAGATGTTAGATAAAACAAAGAAAAATAATATTGATTTGCACTTTCAAGGTTCAAGGATGATACTATCGTATTTTCAAGTTCAACTGGTAATTGCGAAAAAGATTAAGAAATCCTAAATATACGATTAGTATTTGACAGAAGTTGTCAAAGATCAAACAATGAGTCATAATCAAATTTTAATATTCAAACAAATAGAATTCTTTGGTTTTAAGACCAAATTTGTGTTCCCAATATCAGAGATTAAAGAAAGAAATTTTGATTGAAAGACACGGAACCAAGTACGCCATTCATCTCAGAATCAATAAGATGTATCATGACATGAAAAAATACTTCTAGTAGAGGAACGTAAAGTAGGAGATAGCAACTTATGTAGAAAGATGTATCATATGCCACCAAATCAAAGCTGAATATTGTAAACCTCCATGATTTTTGTACTTTTTGCATATTTCTAACTAAAAGTGGAAACATATTACAATAAATTTTATATCTCGATTGTCTATTAAGTCAACGAATTGTGATTTGATTCGGGTGATTGTAGATAGATTAGCAAAGTTGGCTCATTTTTAACCTATGAGGACAATATTTTTTGGAGACCGTTTGACACATTTATATATAAATGAGATTGTGATATTACAATGAATTCCTACTTCAATTATTTTTGATTGAAACCCAAGGTTCATAAAAAAATTTTAAAAATTGTTTTGTAAATAATTAGGTACAAGTTTGAAATTTAATATAGCGTTTTATCCCCAAATAGATAGACAGTCAAAAAGGACGATTTAAATTTTGGAGGATATGTTAAAAGTATCTATTTTAGAAATGAAAAGAAATTAAAAAATAATTATTTGTCACTTGTAAAATTTGTTTATAATAACAACTACTAATCAAGTATCGGCATAGCTCTATTCGAGATTTCATATAAAAAATATTGATCTCCGACAAATTAAGAGAGGATTGATAATCGTAAACTTTTGAGCCGTAACATTATCCAAGATATTTTGGATAAAGTCATATTAATTTGACATCATCTAATAATTGCTTAGAATTGTCAGATGAGTTTTTTTTTATCATAGAAGATCTTATTTGAGTTTTAAGCTGTGTGATTTTGTATTTTTAAAAATATTTCTAAAGAAAGAGATTTTAAAATTTGGGATAAAGACAAAGTTAAAGTTAAGATTTATTAGGCCATTTAAGATTTTGCAGCAAGTTAGAGATGAGACTTACAGATTAACCTTACCTCCTAATTTGACAAATTGTCATGATATATTTTATGTTTCGATACTGTGAAAAAATGTGTTTAATTCCTCACATATTATTGAGTATTAACAATTATAGGTTGACGATAATTTGTCATATGTTGAGTTTCTAGCTCAAAAAGCAAAAAGAAGATATCAAATTTTATGTATTAAGGTGAGTTTGTTGGATGAAGTGTTATGAAGGAACAATTCTTTTGAGAAAGCAACTTAAGATCGTGAGTGTGAAATCCGACACAAGTATCGTTATTTGTATGCATAACGAGGTATGTAAATTTTAATGACAAAATTTTATAATAAGAGAAGAGTTGTAATGCCCGATATTTTTATTACATTTTATGATGTTATTCTTATGTGTATTAGTTTATTTTAAAAAATAGTTATATAATAAAAATTTAAAAAAAAATTAAATCATAGGGTAATCAGGTTAGTGCTTGACTTGGGCTTGTCTTCATGTTCGTACGTATTTAAGACACTAAGGGTGCACCTGTGGGGTACACATGCGCTTTTGTGATGGAATAAGTAACGCCTTAGAAGAGCATGTATTGGTGCTCGTGTACAGATGAAACAAAATGTTAGCACTTAAAATGTACCGAATATAGCGCTCGTGTGTGCTTGTGTATATACGCAACGTCTGATGTACGCCTGATTGGCATTCAAGTACAAATTTGGATATTTAAGGACCTTATGTTTGCTGGTCATTTCATACGGGAAAAAGTAAGAGGAGAGAAAATGAGAAAAGAAAAGGAAGAAGAAAAAGAACGAAGAGATTTTAAATTTTTTTTAAGTCAAATCTATTAAATAAGAGATTTAATAAAAGTACTTTTATGTATATTCTTTAGTATTTTTAAAATCCTTCAATTTTACTTATGATTCTCAATTTACTTATATATATATCATCCATTATATCTATATTTTATATATTATTACATGCATATGGTTTTTACCAAAAATTTCAAATTTTTGTTAGGTTTTATAAAAGATTTAAAAATTTAGATTATTTTTTACTAATTGAGTAAATATTTTAAAATATGAATATTTGAGATGAAAACTCATTAAATATTTATATATTTGACCTTATATATTGATATTCCACGCAAGTGCTTGATAATGACTCTATTTTGATATTTAATATGAGTTTATATTTTTTAATAATGTGAAAAGTTTTGTATGTAAATTTTTTTTAATGTAGAAAGATTTTGACATTTATACATTTTTTTATAAGAGATAAAAAATTTTGGATATTTATTATAATGTCACCTGTTTATTGTTTTGTTGATAACCATTGTAACAAAATGAAGGAACTATATATTCAAATATTCTAATATATCATACACACTTAAAAATTGCATATATCATCTACAGTTAGCCAAAAAAAGTAATATTTGACCATACCTATAAAAAATTATGACGGAACGAATCTCTATCCTATAAAGATCCTCCATTAATAAACAAACAAAGCTAAATTTTTACGAAATTCACAAAACTTTTGGCAAAATTTCCCCTACAATTGGACTGAAATTAAAAATACAACCTGAATAATTTATACCTGTACAAGCACAAAGCTAATCCAGTACCACAGATTTTCCTACAACACACATACACAGGACCGCAGACAGCCATATAATCCATAGCTTAAATAATATAATCCTATCTACTAAATCCAAAAATACATAAGAGATGCCGTCTAGGATCTTCACATAGCCAAAACAAAATAACGGAAGCAGATATAACCATATCGAAAACCTGCGGAAGCATAAATCTCTATTTCATTACATGTATCATATACATTTCGTATACAATGTCCATATATATATAATCCATATACAAAATCCGCTATTTTCATTCAAGTCATTTCCTTCTATAGTCCCCAAAATATCTTCAAGTCTTCAAAGATATCTAGGAAAGGCTTTAACTATTCCTTCTCGTCTAACACTGACTCATCTGGAAGGAAAACAGTAAGATAGTAAGTCGAAGCTCAGCAGTGGACCATAAAACATGCAAGTAATATGTTTTCATGCAGAATAGAAATCATGATAATATCGAAAGAAAAGAACATATATTCGATAGAGCAAAAGTCACGATAATATCAGAAGAACAAAAATGTTCATATAAACAAGAAGAAAACATAAATTCATTTCAATAGGTATTAGTGTTCATCAAACGGTTCTAATTCTTATTCCCTTTTGAGAAATTCTAGTTCGATATCTTAGGGACGCAACTAGTATATCTTACTAGTTAAGGGGACGAATAATCGATGATAAATTGTATTCAATCCACACAATCAAAGGCCAATAGTTTGATAGTATTGGTCTCAATTCAATGATTCGATAGTTCGATAGTCCAAAGCTTCGATAACTTATCATCGATTACCACCATAACGTTCTAAGGCATGTCGAAAAATCTTATCTGACTATATGATAGTCCTAGGTCCCATTTTCTTACTAATTACTTTAATTTAGAGCCTTTGTCCAAATTTCTACAATCAAATTCATCATATTTCAAAGCCAAGTCCAAACTCATGTAGTCGATTTTTCAGACGATTTCAGAAGGCTTCCATAGTTCGACAATATAGTTTCATGCGGAGGTTTCAGATACAAATCGTCCGATAAACACATTAAGGCAACGATTAACATTTAACATCATCAAAATTCTAAATTTTTAACGCAAATTCTGTCACAAACCCGAACCAAGCAGGTCAATTTAAATAATTAATTTTAAAATAAATTATACTAAATCCCAAAATTTGGGTGTGACAAATCAAAATATACACTCAACAAAATTAAAATCCTCGCAGGACCTTATCGAACAACCGTCCGAATAAAATAAATACGACCTGCTCTACAATCATCGTAAGGGAGGTAATGATCCGACCCAAAA
>JAOVVI020008291.1:0-14274 GCA_028571085.2 Nepenthes alata
AAAATAATATATAATTTACACAAAGTCATCCTATCTTTAAAAAAATTCGTGCACAAAATTATTATTATTTAATTATTTTAAAATTGTTTCTAAAATAATATCGAGATCAAAGTGCATCCGTTTTGATGTCCGCGGGTAGACTGCCGTGTTGACGGTAGACTGTAGGATACAGTATGAGGAGGTTAGATGTAGACTAACATGGCAGAGATACGCGACGTACGCTCATTGGTCGAAGCTCACAGTCCCACACGCGACTCTTGTGAGACTGCCATTTTGGTCGTCGACCAAGTTTCCGCGCTCAAACACATGAACATACAGAGAACCAAATGGAATAAACATGGAAAACAAATCCAAAATACCACACTGGTAAATCTCGGCTGTTAGCGTCTCTCTCTCTCTCTCTCTCTCCGTGACTCTCTCTCCAAAGTGAGTGGAGTGGGAAAATTGGTTCGGCTTTGGTGAGAAAAGAAGCATCGCTTGCAAGGCAAGCGAGAAAAAGAGCTGAACGAAACCCTAAAAGAGAGACCGGTTGCATTTTCCTCTCACTGATTATGATTGTTTCTCTTTCTCTACTTTCTAACCGTTTCTCTTTATGCTCATTCGTTCGATGAAAATTCTGTGATAAAATTTCAGTTTCTCAGCGTCATTTTGTTAAAATTTAACTACAATGTGCATGTAGTTGTGTTGAGGTGAGTTTTACGGATGATTGATTTTTTGTTCGAACTTGTTGAGCTGGAAGTGGAACGAAAATTTCATTTTCTTTTTTGTCGTAGAATTGGAACTGAAGCTGCGATGGCATCGAAGCCAGTGCCAAAAACGAGGAGATCTGTGAAGTCAGCGTCTCCGTCGACTACAGCGTCTTCGAAGCAGGTTGTGGATTGTTCTATTGAGGGTCTTTGTTCGCCGGCGTCTTCCTCGGCGAGGAGTAAGCCACAGTATTTTTGCTCGGACAGTGTGCCTGTGGATGTTGAGAGATCTAAAGAGAATTTAACGGTTACAGTGAGGTTCAGGCCTCTTAGGTATTGTTTTTTGTTTGTTACTGTTACTTCTTTAGTTGCTCTGGGCAATGGTTGGATAGCTCATGTGGTTATTTTGAGTTTGTTTTTTTGGCTGGAGTAGTCCGAGGGAAATTCGACAGGGGGAGGAGATTGCTTGGTATGCAGACGGAGAGACAATTGTGAGGAATGAACACAATCCATCAATAGCGTATGCGTACGGTAATTTTCATACGATCGTCACTGCAACCTATTCTGCCTGCTCATTTTTTGAGGACGAGAAGCTGATTATCTCATTTAAGAATTAAAATGCTCTTATGTCTGTGCATACTGGTATATTATGGGGAGTGCTGCGAAGCAGTTCTAAGGCGATTTAAAGGGATCGGTTGGCCATATGAACACTGAAGATTCTCGCTTATGGAAATGCAATAAAGGGTGAACATGTTTACAATGTAAAATGCATTGCGAAGAATTCATTATAGTTGGCTCATTTGTTGAAAAAGGAAGATAGAATATTTTATAAAGAAGTCATTATGGTTGTCTTTAGATATGATTATCTGTCCACTTGTTGACAAATAAGCTTTCTTGATCTAATTTGGCATGCTTAAGAGTTAAGACCAATAGGTTGGTTGATGGCTAAGGAGAGCGGTTTTAATAAATTGGCCGTGGACTGATTGTGCTTGGGGTTTCGTATTATTTACAACTGCATACCAAAATGGCTCCTCTATGCATGAGTGTCCTGCATCTCGGGGTTTAGGGAGTGTATATGTAGCCTTAACCATCCATTAGAGGCTCTCCATGATTAAAAGTTTTTACTCCCATGTCAAAATGGAATAACCTTACTACTAAATGGTAATTAAAAATTTGTGGTTTGGATGAACTGCAGCATGAATTAGGCAAAAGTTTCCATCCTCACGAAGAAAAGATAGGAGAAGAAATGTTGAAAATAACTAAAATGTGAAAGGCTGATCAAACACATAACCTATGACTTATCTAAAGAGGACAAAAAGACGCAAAAGAAAATATAAATCCGAATTTTTTATTGAATTAGTGAGCAAGACCATGTCAAGGCCTTGTTGAGAATATCATTGGTTGGGAACATAATAAGATTAGATTGGTCATGATCCCTAAGAATGAGCACTTTTAGATATTGTAAAGTGAGGGATACAATAAATTATTTAGAGAAAGATTATCTTTCTTTTGTTGAGTGTATGACTGCTTTGCATTTTGTACCAATGTTGCATTATTATCTTTTTCTAGATATGTTTAGAATTTTATTCATCCTTGTAGATCGAGTATTTGGCCCTATAACCACGACACGTCGTGTCTATGATGTTGCTGCACAACATGTTGTCAGCGGTGCTATGGAAGGCATAAATGGTAAGAACAAATTATTTGTTTTTTCTTAATGGACTTCATTTTGCACCCTAGTCCACAGAACTTAATGCGCTTATTTTGCCAATTTATCGTTCCTTCCTTTGTAAAACATGTGTCTCTGGCATTATGGACAATTTATAAATAGCACATTTATTGGTGCAAATAAACTTGTGAAAATCATTGGTGAATGTCCTATAATTATGGATGTATTCTATCTCTATTGGGTGTCTTCCTATTCTATTCGTTTACACCATTGTGAAAATGGATGAATTTTTTGTTACCTGTTTAAGTTGAAACCTCAAATAGAAATAAGAGATTCCATTCATCTTTTCTACTATTGCTACCTTTTCTTCTATTACTAAAAGTACCGCTGCCCCCACCACCACCACCACCACCACCATGCCCACCCTAATAAGTGACTACTACCACCACCACAATGATTACTTCATCTTGGTATGCAATGAATTTCAGGGTTTAATGGGGATTATGGCAGGGTGAGAGAATTGGTTGAACTTCTCCTCCATGAGTTGTAAGCAAAATTGATTCTCTATTAAAAATTACACATGTTCTAATTGCTAACAATTGGACAGGCACAGGGAGAGGATCTTGGGGCCTCCTATATCCATTCCCAAATTTGTCATTTTTGATCAAAAGACCATTTTTATGAGGGCTATTTGAGGTTGGATTATGAGGTTGCTGACATCGGTCGCATGAGTCTCAGTAGCATTATCATTTACTTGATCATTTTGTGAATGTTGTCATCCATATCCTTATGATTGTTTTTGTCAAACATTTTACTCAGTGCATTATCATGGGGTGGCCGCTAAATTTCAAGTGGAAGCTCATCATTCCGGCTGTTATATATGACACCATATGAATTAATGATGATTTTCCATTTTAGTGTGTTTATCAGTTTTAATTTTTATGTTTAAACAGTGCAGTAAGCAACGTAGTACCAAATTTAGTGTTGATTTTTCCATGGTTTAACTTGAACTGAACATAAAATGCCTGTAAATTCCGTTAAGCAGTCCTTTGCTCTAGGAACTCAAGTAATTAGATTATTTAATCTTTCTTGATTTTTGGTCTAATTTATTTTCATTATTCTATTTCTTTGATTTTTGCTTGGACCTTAGCATCCTCCATTGTCAAATAACGTTGCTTCACTTATGAATCTTGTACATGGTGCAATGCATATTCAGCCCTTATATTTTGGTGATCTTTTGTTTTTTCTTTTTGTTGTTTTTTTTCTGTTTTTTTTTTTTTGTTTTTTTTTGGTGTGTTTGGATATTATGTGTTCAAACTTTGAAAGTTGTCTTTTTGAAATCCAAGAGTAAAGTTGCATACAGTTGGCCCCCCCTAAGCCCCACATTATGGGGCCTTGTGCATCGGCCACATTTTTTGTGCGAAAGAACCTCTTTTCCATGGTCTACCATAGTATTCATGCTGATATTTTTGGACATTTTTCTAATGTGGTCATTGCTTTTTCTCCTTTTAGGCACTATTTTTGCATATGGTGTGACAAGCAGCGGGAAGACTCATACTATGCATGTGAGATCAATCAGATTTATGCCTTTTTTCTTAATAGCTTATCTGTCATTTTTGTTGGTGTATGCTTGTTTGATATCCACTATCTCTGCTACTTTTGTCAGGTATAGTTCTGCTGAGGTGGAACTTTTGGTTGGAACTTTTGGTTATTATCAAATTGCATTTAAGGAGTTTGTTTACTTGTGCATTCTTGTTAGATATGATATTCCATCTAATGGATGCTAAACAGCATTCTAGAAATTGTTAGAGCCTATTGCTTTCCTGATCAAATTTAAAAACCTCATAAATTTCACACTTTTTTGGCGTTAGATAGGGGGGATATCCCCTCCTACATGGTGGAACTCATTATTTTGAGTGAAGTTACATTAAAAGGAACTTCTTTGCTGTTGTTCATATTAGCTTAATTGTTCCCAGCCCATGTATCCTCTTTATCCTTCCCATAGCATTGCTCTTTTAATGTTTGAGAAAGAGTCTTAATATAGTTGATTGTGGATGTAATCTGAAAAGCTCATTTTAAATCTAGTCGGCAATTGATTAGTGATGACACATAAAACAAGAAACCTGTAGTATGCAGGTGGGTAGACATGCACATCCACTCACACGCACACTGTACATTGAGGGAGGGGAACCCCAGGCATCCACCTATTGTGCTGAAAAGGAAACAGGATGAAAAAGTAAATGGAAATAAGGGAAGGACAAGGTGGGATGAAGGGGAACCCACCATTCACCTATGCTTGCATAGAGGGAAACAAATAATGGAGTTAAGGGTAAAGAAGACAAGAAAAGGACAAGGAAGGAGGTTGGAGAGAGAGGAAGGGGAACCCCAGCCATCCACTCATTCTGCCTTAGAGGGAAAAGGAAAAGGAAATGAGTAAAGGAGAGATATGGAGGGAGAATTCTGGCCATCCAACCATGTCTGCAGAGGGAAAAGGAGGAGATAACAGAAGGATGTGGCCTGTTTGTGTGATATAGGTTACTGTTAATTCTATGATAATAACTTGGCTGTTTAGAAAGCATGTTCTGTGGGCTTCCTGATGAGGTAGACAGAAAGACAGAAGGGGAAAGAATTCCCTCTCTTTCATTCTATGCATTCACATTTATTTTGTTATCCATCACATGGATGAGCAATGCATTCTTGTATCCTTGTTAGAGAATCAACCTAAATAGTACATGTATAGAATGTGGGATAAAACTGACACACTTTATGCTAAGGGTGCGTTTGGTTTGCAATCTAATTTAAGTCTCTAAATGTTAAGTGGAAGGAGGGTAAAAGTAAACACAATGTGTTCAATTCAATGTGTTTGGTTCAATATGGAATGTGAATACTTTCCCATTGCTGCTTTTCGGGTTTTGGAAGTTTCAATGGTTGAATAATAGACCACAACCATTCCACCACGACCACTCTTCCATTCAAGCATCCTCATCCACATCTCTGCCACTACACAAATTTTGCACCCCCAAAAACGCCACCATTTCTGCAGGCATCACAAGCAATCAAATCCCTCCACCAACTACTGCTGAACACACTGTCATCACTGCTGCTACTGGGACACCTCCATTGCTGAAATTGTTACCATTGGAACCAGCCCACCATCACAAACAAAAGGAATTGTTTTTAGCAACTAGAAGAAAAAGAAAATTAATTGAATAATAGAAACTCTCTCAACAATTCCATGGTGTAGATGAAGAGGAGAAGTGTTGGAATGTGAGATAAACTGGGAGGAATTGTGTGGATTTGAGAAATTTATTGAGAGAAAAAAAGCTCCAGATCTCGAGAAAGCAATTAGGCAGCAACTAGTTCCAAGAAGAATGAGGCGGTGTTGGTGCTTCAATGCTTAAAGAATCAACTATGGTGTCGTCAAACAATGAAGGAAAGCCTGGTGTGGAAGGACTAATACTTCGCAGGTGGAGGCTCTAAAGGTTGTGTGAGGGTGAGACTGCAATGATATGCTGGTGGCATTTGTGGCTGGTGCAGTGGTCATTGTTGCTTGATGGTGATGGTGGAGTGTGAGATGATGATGGAGTTTGGCAAAGGTCTGTTGTGGGTTTGGTGCAGGGAGGAGAGAATAATGAAAGGTGGGAAATGTAAACTGGGGATAGCCAGGTTAATGACGGTAATGTTAAAAGCTTAATCCATTACTCAGAAACGTAAATGCAGTGGGTTAACTGCAAAAAAAACATGGCAGATTCAATGACTCATTACATTTACCTTCCCCATGCCAAATAACCTTCATCAATCATTCCTTAAGTGTATCCCAAGTACTAACCCATGGTTCTTTAGAAGCCTATCTTAGAATACCTTGTTGTGCTGCTGGAGTTCTTGCAGTTGGGACAGCTGGATGATTGATAAAGTTGACTGACATTAGTGTTGTTTTTGAACTATTTATTGGTATAATGATAAAAAATCAAATTGCAGGTTAAGGAGAGAATTAGATTGCAAAAGTTGTAGCATCCGTAGTGTATCGGTGAGGATTTTGAGGCAATCACTGGCCTTTCATCTCCAAAAAAGTGTAGGTGGTGGAATCACTCAGTGATGGGGGACTGCTTTCTGAGAAGGCAAAATTCAGCATATCTTAGCAATTTATTTTTAATCTTATATGTGTATTGTACACGTTGAACAATTCTGTCTCTTTTACTTCAGTTTTAAGCTGTTGTAATATTGTACTGGTATAGTATCTTGAAACAACAAATGACTATTGCAGGGTGATCAGAGATCCCCTGGGATTATACCATTGGCGGTGAAGGATGCCTTTAGTATCATCCAGGAGGTACTTTATGTAGAATATGTTCTCAACACTAGTTTTGTGATTCTTTCAGCTTTATGGGACCGTTTGCCTTACGCTGACTCATGTTCTAGACTCCTAGCCGAGAGTTTCTCCTTCAAGTATCATATTTAGAGATCTATAATGAGGTATGCTTCTGCTATTTTATGCTCATACCTCTGAATTTACTGAACTCTTTTGATAATTTGTGACATACTGCAATGCTTGCCAATTGCATTACATATTTCTTCTTACCTCATCATTTAACATCTCATATGGGTTTGACTTTATGGACTACTTACTGATTGAAGTTGCTTGTGATTTAGTATTTAATTCAAAGATTGCTGTTGGGGTCCTTTAAATTACAATCTTTTAAGGTTCTTTCATTTCAGGTTGTTAATGACTTGTTAAATCCAGCAGGACAAAATTTAAAAATAAGAGAGGACCATCAGGTATGTGCTTGCCAAATTTGATGAGTCATCTTCAAATACTTGCGTTACTTAGTTCTTGTTCATGACTCTTGTTACATATCATTACAATATCTGAAAACTTCTAAATGCTTCTGTTGCACTGCTATGATTAATGCTTCATGAGCTCTGTCCAATATTGTTGTTGAGATCATGGTTGGTGTTGCAAAAGCTAGCTCTTGAAGATGTTATGTAAAAGTTACAGTTTGAAAAGATGTTTAATATTTTTCCACTAGTAAATTGCCTCTTATGTATGGTTTTGCAAGAACCTGATTCAAAAGACACAGTAATAATACCAGCAACAAAGTCTGATGACCTCTTTTCAAAGTAAAAACATATTTCTTTATTGCTAATCATTATTTTCAGAATAATTTTCTATTTTCATTTGATATGATAGGCCTTTATAGTTGGGATTCCAATCTAGTGTAGAGCGCCTCTAATTTGCTCACACATTGTTACATGAATGGCTGCAATGGCCTTAAGATTGATGCGTTACATAATGCCCTGTAGCGTAGTGATCTTCTGCAAAACTATTTCATTATCTGGCAGCCACCATGTTTACGTTCAATTTATGCCAACATGAAATGTAGTATAGACTTTTTTGTAACTAAATAAAGCCCCAGCATGTGCACTCTGCACATGGTGAATGAGTTTCTCCTTATGTTATTCTCTTCTTTCATTTCATAGGCTTAAAATATTTTTTCTGCTCCAATTAATTCATATTTGGTTTATTTACTCTTATTCTCTATTTATGTGTCCTTTAGTTAAACAAATTGTAGGAGCCATGACCATAGAGATATAAGTTAGCGTTTCCATCCATTGTTTAAATATTAAACTGTATTCATTGTCCCTCAGTATTCTGACAATCTTAATTTGGGTGACATGGAGAGTTTGTTACTCATTGCGTGATTGATGGTTGTAGGGAATCTTTGTTGAGGGTATTAAGGAGGAGGTTATATTATCCCCTGCTCATGCTCTTTCCCTGATTGCCACAGGAGAAGGTATTACTGCGTGTTAGCAACAAAGTCTGACTCTTCACTTATGATGTGCCAGTCCTTTCACCTATTATTGCACCTAGATAGTAGACATACATTACTATCACATTACATCAGTTTCAGAATTTCCAGCATTGCAGATTATATTTCCATCCTTTTCATCGGTTACAGTTAGAGATGGTCAATATCTGTGGGCATGACCGCCTACTCTTACCAGCTAGAGAAGTTGATTTTCTTGCGTCATTTCTGTATTGGACTAGTTTCTAGGATGAACCCTTCCTGCTGCAATTTCTTAGAAAATTATATGATATTGAGAAATTGTTCTTGCACCATGAAGTTCATTCTTGCTAGTTAGGTTGTTATGTAGATGAAGCTGGGCTATAAGCTTCCCATTAAAACGCATTGTTCCCTATTTTTAGGTGGACGTGCAAATTAGCAATCATAATCACAAGCAGGCAGTTGATGTCGTTATCATATTATAAACAAACAATATGCCACTACTCTCAGATTCAACAAATGGAGTAGTGGGATAAGGCTCCCGACTCTTGTACCAGTTCGAGAGACTCAAAGTTATTTATTTCAAATTAGTTTACTTTGGAGATTCTCCATTTCTTTTTTTTTTGTTTTATGAAACTCGCATCTACAAATTGTGATGCAAAACATTGTTTTTTTCTTTTTCTTTTTTGTTATCCTAAAATGTGCTTGAAGGATTGAAATTCTGTTGACAAGTTTTCAAAAGCATTTCTGATATGTTAAATTTGACTTAGATAATTCATTTGTTAAGTTCTTGTGTCAACTAATTTTCAGTTGGATAATTATGCATGCATATTGATCTTTCCTGCCAAGAAATGAGATCCTCCTTACTCCACTGCTCAATTCATCTGACCTTTCGTGAACTACACTTTATAGTATATATCATGAACTTCCTTTCATATTTTATTATAAACCTTAGAAAATTGCAGAATGGTGAAGTGAGATCCTAGCAAAATATATAGCAGCAGCAATTGCCAAATTCTTGAGGATTATGCCATCTTATCTGTTATTGTTCATTCATTTGATCCACTTTGTCTCCCATCCTTGCGACAACATATTTGCATGCTCTCTGGTGATGTCTGCTTGTGTTTTACCTTCCCTTTCGGGGCTCACTCTAATACGTTTTACAATTTAGGGGTTTTGTGCTTAGCCACTCACTTTCCATTTTTTGCTCAATGGGGACATGCCCAATCGTTATGTGCCTCTACATAGGTGTAGCTCGAGATCGTTGCCATTTGGATTCTGCCGGAGAGAAGGCCTATCTCACTTGGGTTACCAGACTTTTGGAAGGGAAAGAAATTGAGAAGAGTTAGGACATGATCAATATCTTATTATTTTGTAGTTATTTATGATTTATTATTATAAGTTTTTTATTTGCTTTCCTAGTTGAATTAAGAATTCTATCGGGGCTAGAGTTAGTGACCAAGCTAGGTAGCTTATTTTGCTGGCTTTTAGCCTCTAAGTATTATTTGTTATTTATGTTTTCTTTAGTTTTGAGGTTGATTTGAAGTTGGAGAACTTGAAATCTTGTTTGGGGGTGCTTTTTCCATCGCTATCAGGGCTAAAGATTTTGGTTCGTTACTCTGTTGCAGATCCATTCTTTGGGATTTTCATACTATTGTGATAATTGTTTTTGTTGTCGTCAATATGTGAAGTCAACTGTGGTGTATTGCAACCCACAATTCCATCATCTCTGCCTGTGCTTATCACCAGTTGCTCACTTTTGCACTTCCAGCCTCGATCAAAGCTTCCTCTTTGTATCCTTTTCATAACTTGTTAACCGTGCCTTAGAGACCCACCACAACCACCAAAGAAATCAACCACCGCCCTTGTGGGCGAACTCGGAACTTGCCACTATACCCAAAGCCAACCCTTTTCGACCTGAATCCTGAGTTTTTGTGTATTAGCGGTTTTTTTGCTAATATTGGCTTTCCACAAGTAGCTGAAACTCCACAGAACCGGGAAACACCACATGACACCACAGACCCTGCCGACAGCCATTCCCTAAGTCAGACTGTCGACCAATAATTTGTCTTCTCCTGGACCTGCGACTTAGCGCTGTTGTGTGGCTACTTCTCTGTTCTCTGATCAACAGCTTGTTCTGTCTTTGTTTCAAACAGACTGTGGGTCTAGGACCAGCAAAACTGCGATTGTTCTTGCAAAGCAATACTAGTCTTCTTTCTTTAAGCCCAGTCATTTTGGAAAAAAAAAAAGGTGTACTAGTCATCTTCCAGCACCTCCAAACAGACCCCTAAACCAAACATTGCAATAGTGGTGGTTAAGAGATATGAAGTAGCATAGGGAATTTGAGGCAGAGCTTCAAAGGAAGGCATGATTAAGTGTCCAAGTAGACTCCAGTAAACTGGAGATGATTTATAGAGTTTTGGATGATGACAAGTATAACTCAATACTTGCTATAGAAGTTGAAGCTCTATGCTTGGTGGACCCAGGATATGTGGATTATCCTTATGACTCTTAGTAGGGGTCACATGAATCATTAGAAACTCATGGAAATTTGCATCAAGCGTTTGAAGATGAAGGAAAGCTGAAATCACTGGCAGACACATCCGAAGAGAAAAGTGAAGAATCCAAAGTCCTCAATGAACCAACTGTAGAAATTCGCAAATGATGAAGACCCAAAAGAACTTGAGAAGCAACATGATGATGCATTCCAAACATTTCAAAAAAAAAAAACTTTTTTTTATCCTGTATGAATTCTCTTATTGATTTTGGTGAGATAAATTCACTCCATTACAGCCATTCAAGAAGATGTTGCTTTTCTGCAATTGTCTTGTTGATTATCCACTTTTCTAAAACTGGAGGTCAATTTTTTTCAGAGGGAGAGAATTATAAGGGAAATGGTATAAGTGGACGTTTACTTCTTTAGAAATTAATCATGTAGAGTGCTATTGTTATTCAGAAAATTAGAGATTTTTTAATTCTAGGAGTCTTTTTCAAAATTTTAGATTTATGTTATTTGGATACTTTTGCTTTATATGCAAACTACATATGGAATTAGCTGATTTTGTTTGTGGATTTATATGGTACCTCTAGGAGCTCAATTTTTGGTGCATCAGCCAGAATGATATTTTTTGAAATGATATTAGGACTTTTTATTAGCCATAACAGTTCATACTCAAAGCTGAGAATACGAAGTCTCATATTATAGGCCATCATTCAATGGCTCATACCCGCTATGACACCCTCCAATGATCCAACTATCTGAATTTCGGTTCAAAACATACTGAAGGATGTTGCCCTGTCAGGATCACGCCACTACCACCGTTGCCAAAATTACCACTACTAGTTAATAAAGTGCAGTTTTAGCTCTATGTATCATAGTATCATTTCCATTAGTTCTGAGATGTGAGTCCTTTCTTAGAGTTTACTAGGTTGACAAGAAAACTACTTAGAAGTTTATAAAGGAAAGAAGAGTAAGACCTATATATAATTGGTTCCCATTTTTTATTATTGTTTATAAATAGTTCTGTCGACATTGGAGATTTCCATCTGATACCCCTGTTGGGTAGCTTATACAAAATAATTGCAGAAGTGCTAGCATCTAGAATGAATGATCTAAGAAGATGGCACGCCATTTTTTTGAAACTTAGGTGTATTTCTAGGGAGCTGCCTTCTACTTCTTGTCTTCACTGTGCAACTCCTTGCTGATGCGATAATTGGTCCCTGCTCCGCGAAAGTTGGCAGAAAGATGCATTCCTAATTATGCTAATTTAGTGTCTCGTGATCATTCCCATCAATCTTTCTCCTTTTACTATGTTCACATATGAAAATATATCATCTCGAAGCTACTAAAATTTCTTAGAAAACTATTTGCATGGGTTGCTTCAAGGAATCCTTGTTGACCTTCTTTTATTACTCTAGATGAGTGTAACAGCATTACTTCTATTGAAAAATGTGTGAATAAGACTAAGCAGAAGGTGGTATTTTATTTTTCTCATTTATTTTGTAATTCTTCCATTGAGAGCTTAAAGATATTTTGTGCGGATTTTTGCAATGTATATTTATTTGTGTGACGTGAAGCTAGTTAGTGACTTCTATTTGGCATATGGTATGATGTCACACCGTGATTGCCTCATTGATGTTCTGTGTGGTTTATTCAGTTTGAAGCCATCTTTCCTTCTTTACGTATATCAATTCATTCCAAGTTTTCTGACTTGAATTTAGCTTCTGATAACAGAGCACAGACATGTTGGGTCCACTAATTTCAATCTCCTCAGCAGTAGAAGTCATACGATATTTACCTTGGTATGTTTCTACAACTTTCTGTGAAATAACATGTCATTTAAATTGCTGTATTAAAGATAGAATGTCATCATGGATAACCTCTATAATTTTCTGTTTATTACAACATGCAATTGTTTTGAGTATGGATAAAAGTATTGGTATCGGTGCCAGTGTCGATTTGGATGTATTGGATGATACATTTCGGACGTGAACATTTTTTTGGAAATCGCAACTTGATAGCATATGCTAGCTGATAAATCAGAAAATACGGTGTATGGTCTGACATTTTCTAATACGTTAACATATTGCCATTTTATCGCGGTATCTAAACATACTTGTACCGGTAAGCCTGATATAATATGTATATTGGCCTATATGTTATTCCATGGTTGAAGATATTCAAAAATCTTGTGGTATTTTTCACTGGTGCTCCTAGCTTCTTCACTGCACCTATAGAACATATACTGAGATGATTTTTATATTTAGCAAACAAGCTGATAAAATGTTGGAATTATTGCATATATAGAACAAGAGAGTTATTACAATGGTTTCCTTAATAGTAACTTGATGTTGCCATATTGTGATCTTCAAAACTCTGCAATAATGCAGCCTCCTTTACCTTATGACCTGTGATCGAATTTCCAATCTTCACAATTTCCCCTGAAGATCACATGTTTCTGAAAGCTTTCCTAGTTTCATGCCTCTGGTGGTGGGGGCCTGGCCCATGGTGCCATTATGTATCCAATTACTCACATCTGGCAGATTAGTGTTTGTTATTGCTTACTTCCCTCTTTCATGAACTGACGCTGGGCAGTCAGTGACCCTTTTTTAGTCTCATAGTCACTTGATTCAAGAAGCACATATGAGTCAACCTTCTCAAGACTTTTTTCATTATTTTTAATAAATATGTTCTTCGTAACATAATTTATTTTAATTTTCTAATTATCTTTTTCATGATGCTTTCACTTCCTAATCTTCTATAAACATTTTATCAAAATGTCAAAAGAACAAGGTATGTGCTTGAACGTGTCTTCATTGTGTGACTTTCTACTCTTAAATGGAGGAGTATCTGTACAAGGAAGGTTAATCTATTCTTGCCATTCTAGTTGTACCTACCTAATATATAATATCTATAATACAAGGATGTTTATGCTATCATTTCCATTCTTGTACCTAGATAATATATAGGATCTTTTATATAAAAAAGTATCTTACCTTCTATTGTACAGTCAATAAATAGAAAATTGATTGCCTAACATAGATAATCTAGAAGGTATACTATTTCTAAGATATTTGCCTTTGCATATTGATACCATTATTGGAAATCTGTAGGACTTCAGTAACCCATTTGTCTCTCAACTTCTTCATACAGCCTATTTTTGGCCTTCAACAAACTTCTTGCTTATCTGAAAAGAAGATAAGATGATATCTTATCGTTTAGTAATCTTATTATAGTTTACACCTCCACTTCGTTGTCTTGGGTATTGTCTTTTCCTTTGCCTGCTGGTTAGCCTTGTACAAATGTTTCCTATGATTGCCTTGTTAACAGACGATTGAGAGTAGTCCATGTGGTGAAAACAGTGAAGGAGAAGCTGTCAATCTCTCACAACTGGTATGTTTCTGCAGTTTTTTTTGAAGATGTTTTCTGTTTGATACCTTATCTATGTAAATGTGATGTATCAAACCCTTACAAATTTCCTGTATCTAACTTATATCTGCAGCATCTCATTGATCTGGCAGGTTCTGAGAGCTCTAAAGCTGAAACGACTGGTGTTCGAAGAAAAGAAGGATCTTACATAAATAAAAGCCTGCTAACTCTTGGAACAGTGAGGCTTCAACCAACCTTTTGATTTTA
>JAOVVI020008293.1:0-14273 GCA_028571085.2 Nepenthes alata
GTCATCAATTCAAACCCATTGATCCAAATCGAATATTAGGGATACATAATATTGGTCAACAAGGATTTGCTTACCGATGTAGATATGACTAATGCACATTCCAAAATTTAAAGGGGCATATGTACATTGCAAATAAATTTTGGAACCACAAAAGAATATGTAGAATAGAGATTGACCAAGAATATACACCATAGAATAAAAAATTTGCATATTATCTTCAACCATCGATGGGTTTGCCCTTGCATCTGTTTCCATTGCCGTATAAGCCCTTTCGAGAACAGTGGTCTTTCTCTCCGGACGCCTTAGAGAAAATGAATAGTCCTTCTTCATGTAGCAAATCTGGCCACAATTGAAACATGCTCCACTTTAACAATAGCATAACCTCTCGGTTTGATTTTTACCACAAAATTCACACACCGTCTTCGATTATTAGGGCATTGTTGATGAAAACTTCACCCTAATCGACTTTCCTTTATCTTGGGATTAGACTTTGAGTGGGAGCCTCTGAATTTTGAACTCTAATCTCTACTTTATAATCTCATTTCAAAATATTTTTCCTTTAACTGCTCTTACTCAATAAATAGGGCCCAAGCAAGCACCTCACTATACATCCAAGGCGATGGGGCACCAATTGCTTCCCGATCAAATCTTGTAGCCATTGTAAAAACTTCTAGGCTCTTCGGACCTCATCTGTTGCCACATGTGGAGTGAAATGGTACAATTTAATAAATTTTATACCGTACACCACCATGTTATTTCCTTCAAATAGTTGAACATACATTCCTTAATCTCCTGGACACTAGATGGAAAGAATTACTCCATAAATAACTCCACAAATACATCCCATGAAATTTTCTCATTATCCATTTCTAAAACTTGGCGTTGAGTGACCCACCATCGGCTCGCCTCTCCTTCCAACTTATATGCAACAAACTTCACTTTGTCATCTTTGGGGCAATCGATCACTTCAAACACCTCCACCCGCTGAATCTAATTTTCTACTTTGATGGGATCGAGTTTTCCTAAAAATTTATGATGTGCTCATTCTTGAAGTAATCAAAGGGTATCCTATCATGCCCTTGGTTAGTTATTCTTCTCATGGCAGCTAAATCTTCATCTTATTGTCGTACCATGTGACCCATATATCACTCATGCAGCCCATCATCACAAGGTAATTATTCTCATGGCTCGGACCCAATCCTCCACATATACAAACCTTTATTGTTTGCAATTTCATACCCTATTATACAAAATATCCAAGGGATTAGTTCCTCAAAATTGACCTAAAATGTCTCTCGTTACAACTCTTCTCTGATACTATTTCTTGTCACAACCTCGGATCAAAGCAGGTTCTAAAAATAATCCAAAATAATTAGGACATATAAAATTAAATCTCAAAAATAAAATCATAATAAAAACAAACCCTAAAATCCAGGCATGACCTGACGACTAAACCAACCGTCCAACAATAACTAGAACAACAAACGATGATACTGACATATATTTACAGGATCTTTTCAAATAACCCATTCGGACAAATAAACAATTATGACCTGTATTAAAATATCGTAAGAAAAAGTGACAACTCACAATACAAACAAAATCACCGATCCACAACAAGCCAAATGCCACAAATATCCAAATAATCAAATAATTCGAACAATGTCTCTTTAACTATATAACATATTATTATCATCCCAATAGTTGCTCCAAATCATACCAAAAATACGTCAAATACGAATACAATCTGAATACAAAGCAGATACTCACCAAAGAGCAAGACTTCAATGAATCCGTGTCTAAACTCCCTGTAAGATACTTATAACCTTTTAATCTAAATGGATAAAAAGTAATAAAAATGTGTACCAAATACTCAGCAAATATCGATACATAATATATATAATAAACTGATTCATCTATAAATAGAACAAAGGGAACTAAAATGTATACAAAAATCATAAAAAGAAAAAATCCTAATGTCCAATGAATGAAACTAGCGAAAGTCTAAATGTGGTCTCGTACTCAGAAGTATAATCCGAAATGAAATCATAATTTTCAAATGTATGAAACTAACCGAATCTTAATTGTAGTCGAAATCTATGAATTTCAATCGAAATCTCAAATACAAATCAATACAAGTAAAACATATTAAAAATCTAAAATATGCACAAATTGGAGAATCAAACACCAAACGACTAACTTGAGAAAGGGTTGTTACTACCTTAGGTCATATCACTACTATTTTGACTTACAATCAAGGCCAGCTATATACTTTATCCTATTGACGGGAACGAAATTACTATTTTTTACTACCCGTGGAATGAGTGAACCCCTGAAGTTTGTCTGATATATTATGACATCCGAATATATTAGTTACGTTCAATTGTTTACGATGATTCTCATAAAAGTACAAATCATGAAGGATCTCTATATCACAAAATACAAAGCTTTTCCAAATTGGAGGAAAATGTATGAAACTTTCACTAGAGAAGGTCAAACACACAACTTTTTACCTCAAGAAAAATTACACATATCTAATCACATAATGAAGATAGAGCCTCACTCAAAGCACGATATATGCATGACATATGTACGGCCCATATACAAGTTTTCCTAATTGTTTTAGAAATATACATATATATATATATATATAAATATAATATTTTAAATTATTTATCCATTTTTCACAAAATAAGCAAAATCTTTATATATAAGCAAAAACAAAAACAAAATCTCTAATCCTCCTATTAATCTACATGCATGCACAAGTAGATTAAGTGGAAAAAGTAAAAATGATATGCATGTATATTAAATCCACCAAGTGTAATCAAAAGTAATCAAAAATGAAAATAGACTAAGAGTAGAGTGTAATGATACTTACCTCAACATTTAAACTAATATATTTGACGAAAGTATGCTTCAAAATACCTCTTCCTCTCTCTTCCTTCTCATTCTCTTTCACTCTGCTTTCTCTTCTTCCTGCATGAAATAATTAAAATAGTGCGCGCTATCCCATATATAGTTGACTCGATGTACGAGTGCCGCGCAAGTGTCACGTCTAACACTTGCAACGTACGAGCGCTGCCTCGAGTGGCCTTAAGTACTCCCATACTGAATCTGCACTCGAATGCCACCTCAGGCACGCCCACACTAAAATCTGCACTCAAGCTTGCATTAAGTGTGCCTCATGCATCAAAACTGCTTCCATATTTCAAATTTTTTAAAAATTTATATTGCTCGATTATTTTCAATATATCCAATTCAACCTAAAATAAACTGATAATATCAAATTAAATTAGACAAAAATCGGGTATTACATGGGAGCCTCGTGTAATGGGTCATTTTTTTTTTTAGGAATGGACTGATGTTTTTAATAGCTATTCTTAAACTTTTAGCTAACATAAACATAAATGCAATTACCTCAGCCAAAACTTTTGTTTGATGAGCATAACAATAGAATTGTCTTTTTCTATTTTTCAGGAACATCAATTGATCAAGGGATAGCTTATGTGCTGATGCTAGTGGCCTTGGTGCTAACATATCTCATCCATTGATCCACCACTTCATGGCTTTTCACCACCACCGCCGCCACTAATGCAGCCACCGCTGCCTCCAACATCTTCACTGTATGTTGCTTTTTTCCACCATGCCTTGTGATTTCTTCAGGAGTGGATAAGTAGATTGTGGTCAATTTCCCATTTGAGGTCTACATTGAGTGCTTTGGTTTATTTGATTTAGGAAGACATGGATTTGGGGTTTGAGGTGTGGTGGTGTAATTGCGCACATAAATGACTACTTCCATTTCACTATTAGTATGTCTTTATTAATTATTTAACCATTAATGTAATATTATTATAGTATCTTCAATTATTCAGACACTTATAATATATTATTATAATATTTTTAAAAAATTAAAATAAATTTTGTTGAAAAAAATCTAATTAATTGATTGTTTTTTTCAAATGTCATTCTAAAATTAATGTCAAATAAGTCCTCAATGGATCTTTCAATGACAAATCTGTGTGACATTTTCACTTGATTTTTGTATCACTTATTTCTGGTTAAATGTTGCATATAAATTAGAGCCGGGGGGGGGGGGTTAATATCTCTTCCTTTTCTATCTAAATCTAATTTTTTTTTAGAAAAATACCCATATTTATTATTTAAAAATATTATTTATATATTAAAATATATTAAAATTATTAAAAGTAAACCTATTTTATTTTAATTTTTACTAACTCTATTTTCCTTCTCCATGCCAAAAATAATGATTTTAATATAATTAAATATATAAATAATATTACTTTTTAATGTTTAAGCCACAAACACATCACCATCTTATAGTTAATTTATTAGCCATTTCTCTAGTACTGAAGCAAAAATATTTTCATAACATTTGTTATTATAAAAATATATTTTAATAATGTAACATTTATTTATCTATTTATTTTAAATAAACTCATTAATATATATATATATATATTGATAATATATTACATTATTCAAAATAAATTAAAATAAATAAAATGTCTTTTCATTAAGATGATAAGCTTCTTTCGGCAACTTGTTAACCTAAACAGCAAGCCCAAAGAATGCTTTTCAAAATTGAAATAAACAAATTTTGAGGGGAAAAAAATGTGTATAGCCACACTAATATATCTACAAAAAAAATATAAAAATATTCAAAAAATGACTTAAAAACATTACCTAAACATTCCTCTATCTCAAAAGTTGGAATATAGCTACAAAATTCCTGCAGAATTTGAGAACCAGAACAAGCAAAACCCGACCCGAGAAAAGTCGAGAAACTCAATACATTCTGCACCAATCATTCTACATAGCGTCTATCAGTCTCAGGAATGAGATTTCATCACGATAATTTAGACTACTAAGATTATAAGACGAGGCTTGCACATTTCTTGACTTACAATAAGTATGGCCGTCAAAATTGCTGTGATGAGATCTTCACAGTTGGAAGTAAGTATGGGCGGCAAAAACAAATGGAAGGACCCTAATAGGTGCCCAAGTTCATCATGGAAAAAACGACAGTTTCTTGTGCAGAGTTGCCGAAAACTGCCAACAGCTTCAGCGGAGAATGTCAGAGAGCTATAGAAATCGATCAGATCGATCAACTTTTCCTTGTCACGAGGTTGAGAGCTTGTGTTGAAGGACGTATTTAACAACTTCATAGAATGAAACCACGATCCCCACAGAAGGGCCGGCTCGACCCACGCGAGGACCGACTCCTGTAAAGAGCCCCTTCATCCCTCCATCCCTGTAATAAATCAACCCAAAAGAAGGGAAAAATTTAAACTGGCGCTGCAGGGAAGTTAGAAGAACATGCAATTGTGACCTCAAATCCGTAGCATCGAGTTCACAAGAGGGGTGTTTGCACTTCGGGTATGTTCAGTTCGAAAGAATAAGATGGGAATAAATATCACTATTTCCATATTACCACCTTTGATGGATGATAATATATGTCAGCTTGAGCTATCTACTATTATAGAAGTGAGAAAAACTAACTCCATCTAAACATGGATTTACACCTAGAAGTGGACATATTAATCATCAGCTCTGGATTTCCTTCTCTCAATTCCATACTTTACATTGAAAAATGTTTAGAGGACACTCTCGGGAGGATGTGGCATCAATCTATCGCTCTTATTATTATAAATGAATAGATAAGACATCATAACACCTGAGATGTGACAAGTGTATCCAAATAATATCCCCTGGCACCACTCTTATACGGTTCCCACAAGTAAGAGCAGTATAAATGAAAGAAAGCACACCGTAAAAATACCTCCAAACCTCAATTAGGGTTTGCTTGGTGGTCATCCTAACTGCACGGACGGGGTCTTTCTGGAAGTGGAAAAGAAACACAAATGTAAGACAACAGGACATGAATAAAAGAGTAACAACATTCTTCATACAAGTCTTGCAGAGCATAAATAATAGTGGAGCTATTGCCGTATAACCTAGTGGCAATAAATTCGAGTTGTAGCAACAGATGTTGTGGTCGTCCCAATAGGGATATTCCCATGTTCACTCAACTGTTAGAATGAAAAGTTGAATGGATAAATGATGAAGATTGAATGAAGTAATTCAAATAGCAATTCTATCTCGACCATTTATCTATTCACTTTATAATTCTAATCATTTAGAGGACATGAAAGCCTTTTTACAGGGAAAACCATAATAGTCCTAGTGGAAACAATCTCTTACATAAGATCAGACACATAGGCAATGGACCGAAAAGTGGCTTGAACCTTCACCAACCCCCATTATAATAGGAGCTCTATGCACCAGTCTGCCTTTTAAGAGCATAAATATGCTTCATTTGAATTTTCTCAAGCCAAAAGGTAATGTAAATCAAGTTTTAGGAACAACCTCTATTTGCCGCCTTGTCCTTGCGACATCTAAAGGGCATGTAGCAGCTGCAGCTAGGCTTCCAGCGATGAAAGCAGCAGTAAAATTTGCCCCAAAGACACCAACCGCGTTTGCTTCGTCTCCAATCAACTCACCGAGTCGTCTCCTGATCTGCTCAGGTGATAATTTATATCATCAATGTCGAATACTGTCTCGATGCTCATATAAGAGCCATGAAAGACACAGAACAGAGAATACCGGCTCAACAGTAGACCAACAGATAGCAGAAAAGGGAACGTCACGAGCAAGCTGTGCTCCAAGGCCGGTCCACAGCACACGGTAACTCTGCACTGCTGATAAACATTGAAAATTACATTTCTATCCCACTTATTTACTGTTATTATGTAATAGTTTAATTTAATTTATTTGTTTATCGTTACCATTTATTTTGTAAGTCCAAGGAGAAGGATGGTTGATAAAATAATCCAAAAGCTTGCAAATGGGCCAAGTCATGCATAATGGACAAAACACGAGACAGAATAATATTATCTTTCCGTAATTGTTCAAGCTATCAAAGCAAGACATGGAAATCCCTAACAGCGTCAACCAAATATGAAGAAAAGCAAGGGATATATTTTCCTTTCTTTGAGGATTCAAGCAAATCAAGGAATTAAGGATGGAAATAAATATATAAAAGAAAAGAAAAGGTCGGTCAACTTCCATGAGGAATTGTATCAAACTTGATTTAGGTGATATAACTAGACAATATAAGAGGTTTTTTTATTGAGAGGGTGATTGTTGGGTGGCTGGAAGGGAATACATTACCCATTTATGGGAAAATATCAAAAATATTCTCAAATTTTTAATTTTTTTTTTCTAATTCTATTCTCAACTTTTATTTTAATACTATATATAAAGAAATAAGTCAAATTAACCACACTCCGAGCCGTATCTGAATACACATGATGCCAAAAACTAGTCGAATCAACCACATTCTGAGACGAATGCTAATACACAACCTAGTTCTAACAATACATTCATTTCTCAAGAAAGTGGAATTGCTTGGCCCATTGGCAACATTATGCTTGATAAATGGAACTAGGAAAGCTTCAATAGAAAATATTGGAAGGTTAAAATACTTTGAAGCTAGTAGATGATGACTCTTTCCATTGGTACTTTATAAAGGAGAGTTATAAACTAAAGGAGTTTTTATTTGAGCCAGAAAAGTTTTGGTTTTTATCGTTCTTCTCTTCTTCGATAAGAACAAGGGTTTGAAATGATACCAACTCATTAAGACATGCTAACGACTGAATTGAGAATGGTTTACTTTTAGATAGAATGAGTAGAAATAAAAAAAAAATAGACAATTCGGACATTCAATGACCATACTTCAAATTGTTTACCAACAAAAAGCTAAAAGTAATGAGATAAACGGAAGGACACCTAAAAAATAGAAGAATGCAGCTAATTTTTATGAGTCCTTCTATTTGTGCAACGCGTTTACAGCATTTACACAACTCTTTTCCATATAAAAAAGAATAATTTAAAAAAAAGAAAAAATAGAAAATTGAAAGGGGTTCACATTCTCAACATATGCATGGAAAGATAGTTGTAAAATGGTTATACATAAGTTGTATGAGTGTTGCTTCTTAATTTTTATATTAAAAAACACCAGATAGTCATAACCACACTAAAAACAAAATATATAAAAATGTATTGCATACGGCTCAAAAGGCAGCAAATAGAAGAACGAACTTACAATTGTTTTGAAAATTATTTGTAGAACTGACATTAGATATAATCCCAAGGAGCGTCTTCCAAACACCAGGAGGCTTCTTTCCAGTCTCCTTAAATGCCTGCTATTACACACGAGCTACGGTTAGCCAC
The DNA here is from genome assembly GCA_028571085.2 of Nepenthes alata. Classification (NCBI taxonomy): domain Eukaryota; kingdom Viridiplantae; phylum Streptophyta; class Magnoliopsida; order Caryophyllales; family Nepenthaceae; genus Nepenthes; species Nepenthes alata. The sequence goes on from JAOVVI020008293.1 coordinate 8,257, forward strand.
CCATATAAGAAAATATCAATTTCGGTATTAGATATGTTGGGTGCAAAACATTTTTTGCCGGTGAGAATTTAGGGTAGATATCGGCCGATATATCAAAAAATATTGAATGTATCAGCTATCAATGTAAATATTAGCCAATATGTATTCGTATCAAGCCCATAATACCAATATTTTCTAATACCACGGTAATATTACAATATGTTACCGTATCGATAATATAGCACAATATATCAAATGATATATCCGATATTTAACTGATATAACGTTGTTAACTTATGATTTTTAGAAAAAATTTTCTAAAAATATTTAATACAAGTACGAATTATTTGATATTTTTTATACTGATAATTTCAGCCATAGTATCAACCGATATTGAAATATAGGCCCATATAACGCTGATACGGAGACATATCACTATTTTGTGCGGAATTAAAAAAAATATCGATATATTGGGGGCCCTAGATCAATAGTTCTTTCCAATGTAGCCACCACAAGAATAGAGATACACAATGGGGAAAAACCACAATAATTGAGTTTACTAGTTCAAAGATGATCCTATACATAAAGGGAAAAAAAGCACCTGCATACGGGTTTTTGCAAGATCAATAGGATAACAAGTGGTGCAGGCCAATGACCGTGCCAATGAGCCAGCAACTAAAGGGACGCACGGTTTCATAATTGGTGCATTTTCATCCACAAATACCTCCACACGGTCTCGAAATACATCATAGCAAGGCAGATAAATCCCCACCTGCTTCCAAAAGAATGAAAATATTAATTAGGGAAAAAGCACATTTTCACAAGAGGCAAAAAATTTTTTTTGGCCAACATGAATGAGCTCACCATTGGTATGGCTAGTGCTAAGCTAGCATTGGTTCCTCTCCATAGCCTAGCAACTCCTTCCTGCAAAGGTTCTAAGGTTTAAAAAAGTCCATATCACTTTAAAGTAAAATGAAGAAGAGAAGCATACAAGAAGACACTAAGAAATATACAGCATATATAATTGTTGAAATTATGAAAGTTCTATTTAATAACTTGCTAAGAAAATATTTTTGGTATATTATAATGTTTGTTGTGCTTTGGAAACTATTTCCCACATTTTCTGATGTTTAGCACACACCAAAACATAACAAAATGGAAAATATTTTCGTGGTCAACAGCAAATTTAGGCTTAAACTCCAAAACGACTACTTGTTTTTAAAATAGGAAGTCATTTTCTAGAAATAATCCACTACTCACTGTTAACCACGAATATATATTAAAGAAATATTTTCACCCCGTGTTAATACCATCGCTGCCAGTCACCAACACCCCCGATCTCACTGCCTGTCACGGCCTGAGATGTCCCCAATACCACCACTAATCCAAAAATCACCACATCAATGACTAAATTCGATGGTGATCAGATCATGTCCTAAACAGCAAAATATCAATACCGTCTGGAAATATCACTAACAAAAATATTAATAGCAAAGATCCACTATCATTGATTGATTTGCATGATAACCCAAATTTTCTTGTGTAGGCCAAACATCAGAAAATATCACAAGACAAAGTTATTTTCTTTGTAAATACTCTATGGTTGGTAAATATTTCCATAAACAAATGGAGCCTAAACAACTTCAAAAAAGGACCGACATGTTTTACTGAACAAATAAACCCATCACTGAGAACAATTAGAGATGAAGAAAAGGATGGATAGCTGGGGGCTGATGAAGACAAGATGCAGAACAGATGTGATATATTTCAACAAAAGATTGTTTCTTAATGCTGATGTAAGAACCTCAACATACCTGTCGGACGATTTTGTACAGGGTATCTAGAGTTCCTTTATACTGGAAACAATCAGGAGGGCAAATTGATACTGTGCCCTGAATACCAGCACGTGTACACGTCGGTGAACACCTCAAATCAGCAAACATCTAAACCATCACATGGACAAGATGAAAAAATGCAAGGAATAGTGAGGAAAAATAATCTAGAAGTTATTAATCTGAAAATGTCAACAGCTACATTACTGAAGGACAGGAACAATTTTCCATAAATGGTTTCTTGCACCAATTACTGAAAGTGAAAATTGGGTGCTCAACATCAATGAAAAAACTGATTTCCGTATTGGTCGCATCCATATCAATATTGGTCATATTAGGTGGCACATATTAGTATCAAAAGTACCAGGCACACTTTTTTTCGGAAAAGTGGAACCAATAGGACAAATATTGCCTAATATATGGGGTAAATCAGTTGATATTTATTCGATGGTGTTCAGCCAATAAGATGTCCCACGAGGACTACAAAATTCAACACCATGTATAATGCCAAATACTGTTAAAGCCTTTAATTGTTAAGAAAGAACATTCTGCCTTAGGAGAGAATAGTGCAGGGGTCAATGAGCCAAGCACTGAGTCTCCTAAAGAAGGAAACAGTTCATGTCTCCAAGTTATACAAACACCATGCCAAGGTGATACAGATGCATGCTTGAAAATAAATCAGAATTTTAATTGAAAAGGATAATTGAAAATATAATGACAAAAGTTTACAAATTACTCATCCTATAAATGTACTCACTCACCTCTGGTTGTCAGCTTAGAAATCACTTAACCAAAGTGTTGGGACACACTCATCAACAAGAGAACATACAGCTCTTTTGATTAAGGAGAAAACTCTCTTAACTATAACTAAACATAGCCAAACTTCAATGGAACATTATCATTATTTAATGAGGCTTTGAAACTTGAAGTGGCACTCTTCTCAGCAGGTTATTAGGACAATGCCACCAGTGCTTTAGGACAACCATCGAAAAAAATTTTGATTCGTTGACTTCATTCAACAACCCATGACTCATGATGCTATACCAACTATAAGTCATATACAAATTTGATGGAAGCGCAACGGCAACAATTATAAACGTAAAGCCATAATTCCCAATATGATGGTTAGTGATATGATTCCAACTCAAAATCTACTCAGTTTAGAGTAACATATTCCAATACAATGTGAGCCAGAAATCTGCTAGGAGACGTGAAATAGCAATACCAGAGCCAATAGGATCTTATCTACTTCTATTTTACTTTTCCCCCTTGAGAAATTGTGTTTTGCTTTGAAGGTGTAAAGAGAAGAAAGAGAGGAAGAAAAGAAACGAAAAACATCTACATTGAAAAACAGATAACCTAGTTTGTAACATCCACAAGTATCAGTCTCCTATCATCAAATTAACAGGGCATCCCAGTATACGAATATCCCTCAGTGCATTGGATCCGTAACTACTAGGTCACACTGTCAATTCCACTATTGTGCCAAAAGATCCAAAATAAGGTTAAAAAAATGACCACTTAGATGTCAGATTTAGTTTGAGGACAACAACTCATTTTGAGTGAACAATGCATGAAAACTGTGAATATACCATGGTTGGTCCAAAAAATGCCATCCGACTGGTCATATTACTCAAAGGATGCGAGTATGGAGCACCGGCTGCCTGTGCCTGCAATCTCGTCTGACAAAAGAAAACACACTAATTCAGGGTGAGCTAGCTTTTTGGATAAAATATACATAATGTTCTTGCATGACTGACATATCGAATTCAAGGAACACCAAGTAAATTTAAGCAGGGGACAGATGTGAAATTTAATGGTCATAAAACAAACAGTGACTTGTCAATCAAACAAAGGTGGTCGAGGTATAACAAATAAACATCTTGTTGATCAATCAAAACAACATTTACCAATTTATAATCTAAACCATGGATGAAAATATTGATATTGGCATCAATTGTGACCACATCAGTTTTAACCGTATATATCGGACATGAAATTTTTTTGCCAATTGGAAGTCGGGGCAACCATCTGCCGATATTTTGAAAATTGAGTATAAAGCTAATATTTGAATTCAACGGTTATATGGTGACATATGGACAATACAGTGATGCTTAGCGATTTTGATGTGGTATCAAGTACTATCGGTGGTTGATATTTCATTCCATGGTCTAAACAAAAACAACAAGAGTGTTTCTAAGGTAAAAAAAAATGTCAAACTAGAAATAAAGTTCACCGGAGGGAATACATTCCTCATATCTTTCAAAATAGATACCAATTATCACAATTTACCAGAGGTATAAACCCCTATGAGAACAAATAGGGAGAGTAAAATGCTAAATCTCAACAGTTTCAAATCGAAAACATAATTTCATGTGTATATAAACAAATAACGAGAAAAAACAAAACTCAACAAGAGAACACATAGATGGTAAATCATAAAGGGGAAGAACATATGACTTGTTTAGACCTTCTGAGGTCCAAGGGGTAAGATGTATACAGACTTATCACTGTCTTGCAAACGGCTTTCCCCACAACATGAAGCATCACCTCGAAGATATAATAGAACAACATTACTATTTATGCCACGACTCAACCTTAGAAAAATACGGAAAATTAAATGAAACAAAAAAATAAAACAAGTGAACCCACAAAAACATCTAATTGGATGAAAGAATGATATCCTGAAAAATACAATATGAATTATCTTTCACAGTTTTATTTCAATTAAAAGCAATTTTAAATTTCTCCCGCTTCAAATTTTCATATAAGCCTACCTCTTTTTTATACAGCCACAGCCAACTCATTTTTTCTTCTCAAATGTGTTTCGTCCTTGAGAAAAATAAACAATAAGCGGTAAATATAAAGAAAGCTACATTATAAGAATTGAAGGTATAAACCTTGGCTACATCAAGAGGGTTGACAAGAACAGCAGAGAGAAAGGCAGCGCCGGCAGCTGATAAAGCCCTAGCTGCAAAACTCGTGTCGCCATCATTTGACGGGTGAGATTCAGATTCAGGATAATTTATCCTCTCTGCAATCACATGTTCCGATATAGTGAAGCCGTTAACACTTGATGATTGCTCCGAACGTATCCATTGTTCACTGGTCTGCTCGGATTCCACCATTTCCGCAATTCGTCTACTTCTATTCGCACTCCACGATATAAACCACGTTGTCTCTTTCTCTGCAAACAACAATCAATCAAAAGGGTAACTCTCAAATGAAACCGAGGATTCGATCGATCAATATTTTATTTCCATCAACATCAGCAAAATCACCACAAAAACAATTGAATTTTCCCATTTCGATTCTGGTAGCAGAATCGATAAAACTAAACAGATTTTGGGTACATGGTAACAGGAAAGATCACGGAGAAAACAAACGCAGAAAAGCACGAAACCTTCTGATATTAAATAGCATCTTCCAGCAGGTAAACCCTAACACGGATTCTTAAGTAAGAATTCAATACTTTCCATATTTTCGTGGGAATACCCACGGAGGAGAGAGAGGGAGCAAGATACGTTACCAGAATAAAGAGAGAGAGAGAGAGAGGCGCGAGAAACCCTACAGGCCTTGCTTTCACTCTGCCGTGAGGGGCGTCCGCCGGTGATCCTTTTTTTAATCTGTCGTCAAATATAAAATTTAATAGTTACAAATTTTAAATAATTAAATTTAAAATCAAACAGTTTATATTATATTATTTATTTAAAATATATAAATTATTAAATTTTATATTTGACTATTCAAATAAAGAGAAAGACGATCATTTTTTCAGAGGAATAAAAACTTAATAAATAAATAAATAAATATAGTTTTGAAGATTTTATTAGATACCCACTTTGTCAGTATTTACAAACTTGCAATATATATTATTATTAGAAAGGCAATATTTACATTTATATAGTTGTTTTATACTCTTAGCAAAGTAAAAAAAAAATAAATATCAAGGTAGGTGGAATTCTTTTTTCGTTTCTAATATTGTACAGACAGATAAAAGTTTCTTATTAATAGATAATTTTTTTTTGTATTTCAGGTATATTATGTGGCATTAAAGTTAAGATTTTATTTTGTTCTATGACTAAGTACAACTTAAAATAAAATATTATATAATAAAAATAGTTACTATCTGTTGGGTCCCAAGTCCAGGCCCACGAAGCAAGTAGCGGCCCATGAGAAAATCGGAAGCCCACGAGGGAAGGCCAG
>JAOVVI020008294.1:0-14272 GCA_028571085.2 Nepenthes alata
CTCCCTCGTTTTGCCTTGCCTTCCACTTAGGTAACGGTGTAAGACTTGACTGCATTTAATTCACCGGAATAAAAATTTTATTTTAGATTAATTCCTTTAAAAATAACAATTTTCTTATTTAGTTTACAAATTAATCAAAAATAAATATTCTCGGAGAATATTTATTCCCACATAAAAAATAGAAATAGCTATTCCCACATAAAAATAATAACCAAATATAAAAATAATAATTCAAACTTTATTCTTATCATATTCTATTTCCTGAAAATAACTATTCTATTATCACATTACTCAATTCTAACAATCAAATATACCGTTAGTTTGCTGCTATATCCCACTACTACTGTTGAGAAAAGGTGCTTAAGAATTTTGTAACCAGCATTGTTTTGGGTAAGACCTTTTCTTAGATGAGAGATTGCGCCATTTTTGGTGGAGATGCTCCTATATTCACTTGATGATTATAGTATTAAAAATTTGATACATAAATAATAAAAATTAAATATTAATTTAAAATATTTAATATAATTTTTATCATTTATCCATTTAATTTTAAAATTTAGCTATTAGATAGATAAAAAAAAACCTTTAGGATAGGAGGACCTCAACAGCACTCACCACAAGAAGATTCCGCTAATTACAAATCAACTGCTGATCTTAAGGCCATCAATGGCATGTAGTGTGGCAAGAAGATCGCCGTGAGAAAAAACCTGTCATACGCCTTAAAATAGGAGGACGCTTCAAAAGATGACGTAGTCCAAAAAGGCCAAGCAAACTATGAAATCTGCAGCCAAAACAAAGTTCAGAAACTTACCCATTGATGGATGCCGATTACTAGGTGTAACGAGAAGAACACCAAAAAAAAACCAGAGCAGAGGGACGGCGTGGAACAAAAGTTAAAACTGCAGTTAATTCAAGAGATGGGTTCACCTGCTGCCAGTGTAAAAGGTTCATAAAACAAGGACGAAAGGTAACAAAAGATAAACTGCAGTTAATTCAAGAGATGGGTTCCCCTGCTGCAAGTGTAAAAGGTTCATAAAAATAGGACAAAATTATAAAACAAGGACAAAAGGTAACGACAAGGATGCTAGCAAGAAACGAAAAGCTTGCTGCTGCTTCCACCCTCCTCAGCCCCTCCCCAAAACCATCCTAAGATAATGTGGTCTCGATTGCAATAGCAATTTTAAATTAGCTTTTAGACTTGTCTCACACAACCTCCTCTCTCTCTCTCTCTCTCTCTCTAAGCTTTTCCAGTTGGTTTGCTAACCATATTCATATCAGCACTGAGCTGCAGCTGCTCTTCCTTCGCCATTCCTCTACCACTGCCAGTTCCCTCCATGTTTCCATTGCACTCCTGTCCATGCATTTTTCCATCAAGTTTTACCCTTAATAGAAGCATTGATGCTGCCATTTTCCATTTCCAACGGTGAAGCAGTCTCCACAGGCGGTCCAACTTCAGAAGATGTGGCTGATGACTGTTGCGGGGGTGAAGAATTACCGGATCCTGGTGGAGGAATGAAGACTCCAGTGCCTGGGACTGGGAGTCGAGGTGGGGGGTGCCTAGGAGGAGCTGCTGCAGCTGCCCATCCAGCTGAGTCATGCAGCAGTGGCAGCGCTGCAGGGAATGGCACAGCTGTTGCCAGAGGGGTCATAAACAATGGTGGCATGCAATTTGGAGGTGATAGCTGGGGACGAATTGGCCGGGCTGGCAAGACCCCAGTGGTTGGAATGGACGCATAATGCTTTAGATGAACATGGTTTCGCAAGCGATTTGGTGGTGGGCCCCAGTTGACAGCTCCCGCTGCAGGTGAATGAAGAGGATGGCCACCACCTGGAACTATTTCCTTCAGTTGAGATTTTGTGAAAGTAACAAGTATTCGTTGCTTCCAAATAGAAGGAATTGCACATTTGGCGAGATCTGCAGATTTTCCTCGCAACACAAGGAGGGACCTGCAGTTTCACAGAAAAGAAAGATAAGAACCGCAAGACTCTTGTAATACCGAATTTCTTAATTGGCATCAGAAGTATCTATAAGGATGGGAGAGAATTTGTTGTTCTTTTTCTTAAAATTCTTCAGGGCAGGGGATGTTGATTCTATAGTAGAGCAAATTTAGCAATCGCTGAGGTGTGTTTATATATATATATATATATATATATTTTGGGGGGGGTGGTTGGGAAAGATGGAAGTTGATTCATAGAATGAAGTCGAATCGTGCTTCCATGTGTTGTGTGACTGCAGGTTAAAAAGCAAAGTTTAGGAAGTTTCATTGTGTCAAAATGCGAAGAGAACTTTTTTTTCAACTGGAGTAGTTTCAAATGGCTCATACATAATTTAATGATTTTTACTCACATATAACTTTCAAGGTCTATCTGTTGCTCTTATGTCCTTTCCAAATTATGGGAAGGTAGCAACCAATTAGACACGATCAACAAGGAAATATTATCCAGTTAAAACTTCACCCAGAAGAAACAAATATACAATAAAGACTGGCTTCACATAGCAATGTTTTGTAATCAAATGTATGTTTTATTCAAAACCCAAGGAAAAGCCTTCCCATTGGAAATATACATACTAGATTTAGGTAACTTAGAGACCAACATGCATATTCAAGGATAGGTAGGAACTCTTGGTTTATATTCTTTTTTTTATTCAGGCATAACTGGCTCTTGACAAACACCTATATTTACAAAAAGTTACAAGCCGCTGTTTTGGTCATCTATAGTTAAATGCAGTTCTTTTGGTTTACACATACAATTTGGGACATATTTCTATATTTCAGACAACTCCGGAGCATCATGCATCATCAGGGCTGGGAGAATCCTGGTTTACATTTTTTTTATTGGGGCAATGTAAGAGGTTCGTGAGAAACATCTATATTTACAAACATTTACACGCAGTTCTTTTGGGTTAAGGCATTACAGATACACAGAATAAGGTATGATTACCCAGGTGAAAGGGAGAGCCGGAGAGAGCCTCTGTAGTCCCCAGGATGATCGGCTCCAATTGCCCTACCAAATGTCATGTCACATTCATTCAGAAATAAGAGACATATAGGCCTTCCAAACCAGTGTGGCCACGAATGAGGCTGTGAGTGATCCCGCTGCATGCATAAGAACTAAGCAGATTAGACTTCCAAGGATCACGCAAGTTAGCTTTTCACAAGATTGACATAATACTTGGAGGGATGCTTTAGAGACACCCTTGGAACATTCTCGATTAATGTGGCATCCATCCATTTTTTGTGTGGATTCACTAGCATGGATGGATTGATATAATGCCACATAAAATAGGGTGGCTAAAAGGTAGCTATATAAGAAAGCCCTAATACTAAACTTAGCAACCTCATTAAAGACATCGATGATGCATGAATCTGGCTTCAATGGCAGAACTTGCATGTCGACCAAGCGATCAATAACATCTTGCAGCAATCCAGGGATGGGTTCTATTCTCCTATCTTCAAATTCAAAATTCAAAACCCGAACAAGGGGCATCAATGAAGCAAAATGAAAGAAAATTTTTCATTTAATATCACAGAACTTCTACTTATTTCAAACAGGGCTTGTACCTTTGGAGGTCCCAGAAGCATTTTCATCCTCAGGAGGTGCATATGCAATTGCAACACCCAACTGAATCATCTCTCTCCCATGCCCTTTCATAGGTCTCTTTGAGACTACAAATGTCCGCCCTGATTTTTGGGAAACAAAGATTAACAACTGCAGGCATCTGTGCAATGAAGAATCAAAACCTGGAGATAACCGAAACCCAACCCAGGATAGGAGACAACAGAGAAAAAAGAGAGGCAAATGGGAGAGAATGAAATATCCTCTTAACAACAATGGAAATTTTCAATCTTAGTAATTACCATAGCACTATAACATCAAAGCATTTGCTGCAGACTATAAATGGAATGATTCAAGTCATCAATCCCCAAGCACTAGAAAGGATCGACCTGTGTTTGATACTCCCACATTTTGTGGTCTGGGTCTGGAGGTGGTTAAATGTAAGCAACTTGACCCCTACATACCAGAGAGGAGATTCCATGGTTGCAACTCATAACCTTCATGTGACAATGGAGCAATTTGTTGCAATGCTAACACTCAACATCATGCCCAAACATAAAAAAATAATAATGAGGAAGAAATTAAGGTGAAAAGTGTACTCTGAATTACTTCTATTGAGTACAAATCTTGATTATATTTGGATTACCAACTCAAGCTTGAATAAAAACTCATTATACAGCAATTAAAAACGATCCTTTCAGTTCATGGTTATGCTAAGTACAGCTGTGATGCTCCCCTGTAGTAGCGATTTTGTGCTTTTGCTTCAAAATTCGTGACGGGAATGAGCTCAGAAAGAGACAAACCCATCTCCAATTTTTGCTTTAATTCAATGAATGAATAATAGAGTACCTAATAGTCTATTCATAAGCTCAAATGCTTGGGAAACAAGATAATTAACTGAGAAAAGCTAATAATTCTAGAGTAATACAATCTAATCATAAAGGATAAAATCATGACACTAAAAAAATATCGAAATGCATCTACAAACTTAAGAAAACATCTAAAATTATCTATGTAACACTAAAATTGTAAAAGTAAAACACTAATGTAAATAACTTGAACTTCTAATCGCTATCTTTGCATACATTCCTCATCAATCTTTTTCAAATATTAAAAAAGAGAATCAGAAACTATGTGAAAATGCATTGTTGGGTGCTCCATTTTTCCCACTGAGGCCAAACTAAACATATCCTCAAGAGATAGTTGTCCATTAAGATAGTTAAAGATATGCTTAGATTCAGAAAAGAACTGAAGAAAATAAACTTGTAAAGCACAAGGTTGAAGTAAACGTCAGCCATGACAAAGTTGATGTATGAGATGGTGATTACATGAGGTTCTAATTGGAAATCAGCTTCTTCTTAAACATCCTCAACCTTAAAGCTCCTCCTAGTTCCTTTTCGTGTTCACCAGGCTCACAATTTAGGAGGTATAAATTCATCAAGCATCATAGCTTTCATATATGTCCAGTTACTCAGAGAGTCTTACACTTCTTCCCAAGCAGATATAATATTGTTGCTGCCACCATTCACTAGCATAATTTGCAATGAGGAAACAAAGAAGAGAACGTAATTTGCAACTCATGACTGCTCTCGCAGGGAAGGAAAACAGAGCAAATTCCAGAGCATGAGTTGGATGTGTCTGCAGGTTTCCCAATAATGTGATTTGCAAAAAAGTGAGGGCTTGTGGAGAATGGGTGACTCACAGCTGTAGGACTCTGTGAAGTCTGTAGAGGGCTGGTCAGCATTGGTTGATGGTGGATATGCGCTTGCAGAGAGCTGGCCAGCATTGGTTGTAGGTGAGTGAGGTTGTCTGTGGGGGCAGATGGGAGGAGGGAACTCTATGATTTGCAAAATTTTTGTTTCACAAATTGGGATTTGATTGGATGTGATTTTGTTTAGGTTATTGATAATGTTTGACGAGGCTCAATATATGTGCATTGATACCGGAAGGTGAATTCGGCTGATGTGGGCTATGCGACTAAGGTGGAGGCACATTTGGAGGTTGGCATCATAACTATCAATGATGACGGAAACTCATGTTGATTGAGAGAAATTAGGCAATGGCAGGACAATCTGGAACAATGGTTGGATCAATCACAAGATGATACAAGTACAACTGATGAAATGAGCCTACAACGAACAAACCCAACTTAAATAATCCCATTAATACAATGACACCAATAGTCTATTTATCATTAGAATGTCTTGATAACTGTTACCTTTTCGTGCATTGCTCATTAATTTTTCAGGGAGAATTTTACCTCTTTAATTCACGATGAGGAACTATTTATTAACTGCATCAACACCATGGATGGAAGCATCAAGATTGTAAATCAGCATGTAGCTGCTTGGGCTGTCAGATCGGTTTCAACATGCAGCCAAGACATGGCAAAGTGAACCTGATCTTTAGGTAAATCCAAAAATCTTGGTTTTTGAAAGGTACTTTTTTTTTAACTGTGAAAGGTACTTGAATTCCATCTTAAAATTCCTTTTCCAAATCATGGTCATTATAATCAACGAAGCAAAAACAATTGCAATCAAAGTTCCTTAAACCTGGTATAAAATGAAAGTTTCTTCAAATGTGTGCGAAAAAAATATACCAATAAACTTGCCTTGATACTGTCCTTTTTTCCCGGCGACTCTCAGGTCATTTACCAATGAAAGCAATTTTGATACTTCTGGCTCACCAAGTAGTTTGTCATACATATTCATTCCTTCGACAACATTGACCTGCAGAGGAAAAGTGGTACTGTGCATACATAACAAACAGATAACAGCTACAAATTCCTCAAGTAAAATCATCCATTGATCATTCCCTACTAAACGTTTCACTTCTTTTCCTTTCAAAATGTTTTAAGGCTTTAGATGAGACCCTTTAAAGCTGTACAAGGATACTAACCATCTTTCCATCATAGCTCTCCAAAGCAGTAAAAGTTAGTGGAACAATGGTGAGAATCTCCTTCTCATTGTGATTTTGGGTGGAACGGGATGTGATCTCCACAGGCAAATTACAAGAGCCTAATTAAGGGGAAAAAATAAGTTAGAAAAGAATCATGCAAGCTGCAAGGTTAACAGTCAAACAGGAGGCCAAATGATACACATCTACAAAATTCTATCTGTTGAAACATACAAGTGCCTCGCATGTATAATTTGAGGATACATGCTGTAATCAATGTAACTCGGATTGGGATATTTGGGTGTGTTGTGTCGGAATTCATGTTCATGGGTTTGACATGTCGATGATCTACTGAAAATTTTGATTTAGTTTGAATTGTGAAGGTGTAATATACATTTCCATGTGTACTCGAACATGATTAAGGTGACATTTAATTCAAAGTGACAAAGAGACTGAATAAAATAAGCCATAAGCAACATTGTGTTCACCTTTCTACTCAGTTTGGTGTGACCATCTCCCACTCCGCCAAAAGAAAAATGGTAAGCACACCAGCATAAAAGAACAAACACATGGACAAAGACACAAAACTAGAAAGAATCAAGGATTACCTTTAGAAGTTGAGGTCCTTCCATCTTTGACCTCCTCGGTCACGGATTCTATTGGGCCACAAATGGTTCCATCTGAGTTCCCTAAACTCCTCATAGAATTATTGAAGGACTTTGATGAAGCATCTGAGCAATAACCATAAAATTTACAGTGAAATTCCTCTTCCAATTCTCAAAGCAATAGATATTAATTTATGAGTTGTGTTAGGTGGACAACTTTTAGCCACCCTTAGGCCACCCTTGATGGTCTGGCATTTCATCCATTAATCCACACTAACGGGCCCACATAAGAATAGTTGATAGATGGGCGCCACGTCAGTATTTTAAGGATGGCTAAAGGGTGTCCCTCAAGCCTTTCTCTTAATTCATATATGTCCGACTATCAATATCTTGGTAAATTTTGGATGTCTTTATGTTCACCCTTCATGTTTACACAAGATGAAGTATCTGGCAGCAAACCACTTAAATTCCAGTCTTTAGATTGATCCATCTATTAAGATGGCACTGACAAGATTTCTTACCATTCCATTGAGCAGACAAAACTTTAAAAGGGAGGGGGCAGAGAGATTACTTGAGTTCTACATTTAAACTACTTCCACAAATCTTGGCCTTGAAGAATTAAGCGGTAGCTTAGAAAATAATTAAAGCCAAATGCTCACTCAAGATTGTGAGTGAGACAAACCAGCCAACCAGAACTTAAAATTAGATCTGGGTTGGAAGTTGGCTAGACAAGCCCATCAAAAAACAATACTGAGGGACAAAACCATAAATTATAATATGGCGGTTTAGTTTTTGTGTTATGCAGAACATGTTTTAGTTTCTGATGCTTATTTCGGCATTTGAGGTGGTACTGTCCTTGGGTGACATCAATTGATATCATTTTTCAATACCTTGTTTTCCTTAAAAACCAAAAAGAAGGTTCACTTATAATCTCACTCAATGATATCTGAGAGATACTCTGTGCTCTCTGGCGAACACTAAGCCAGAATGGACCCAAATTTACACCATTGATTTAGCAACTTTAATCTTGCTGCCGTCAGACAAGATGTAAAGAACATTATTACCAGTCATGGCATTTACTTTTCGATAGCTCATAAAGTATAATCATCAGTCTCTAGTTAATTACCACAACCTCGGATCACCAATTTAAAATCTAGCTAGTTCCATGAGTGGCTCACCAAATATATAAACCACCAGTTAAAATAACTGATGCTAAGCAGGTCTAAAAAGTCTTGCTACACAAAATTAAATCTGCATGTAACACAGCAGCTTGAAATTCAATTCACATATATCTCTGAATCAGTTCTTATATCTCCTTTATAGTCATGAAAAAAGTATAGATATTTATAGAACAGGGAGGATAAAAGGCCTATACAGTTAACATATGTGCAAAAGGTTTAAGAGCGTGCTGTCTGGGAAGAGCTTTGCTATTGAAGACAATTGCATTAACAATTTAAAGAGAGGTCTGAAAACATAAAAGGCAGTTCCCACAAGCAACATCACATCACTCAAGACACTCACTTGAATATAAAATGGCAAAGCTAAACCAGTTGGGCCTTGAAGTTTCCAAGAAAAGCTTTTGGATGCTCATGCTGATACTTATGACAAGTGAACCCAACAAGCGGGACTGGTGCCCTTCTATGAGACAGGAGTTGCAAGTTCTCTTACCGCCCTTACACTCCCTCTTAATGATGTATGCATTCTGGGTGTGACTGGGCGGAAAGTTGGAATTTTCTGAAATGAGAATGATGTGCTAATATGCTAACATAATTGCCTGATTTAGAGTATATGTATGCAAATTTACAAACTTCAGGCAATGGTAGTCCACAATCACCACCAACACCCACCAAAAAAAAAAAAGATAGGAAAAAGGCATGTCCTGTTAATGACAATTTTCTTTTTGGCATAATGATGAGAAGCTAGCACCATAAACATGTTTTAATGTGTATAGGGAAAGAAACACTAAAAGAAAACCGAGAATAAATCAAAATATCCAACTTTACTCACCCTATATTGTGGGAAAAGGCTCCGTTTGGTTTTGTTTAGTTACCGACTTTAGTCTCATATCAGTTGATTATAGAGAAGGAAGAAAAACCACTTGATGCATCATTGTCAGAAGCAGCAGCCATAGGAACTGACCGTCGTGTGCTGGAACCATGGTATTGCATTGTCAATACTTTTTCCTTTTATTTCTTTTAAGAAGCCAAATGCTTCCATGTAAGTCATTGCTATGTCTTTCCCAATTTTGATTTGGGGGAAAACAAGTTGAATTCCTTAGAATGCCTTAGAATGGAATATCATCAGTAAAGCAAACTTCCCCCATCCCCTCTATAACATTACTTTCCAATAAATAGAGGGAATAAAACAGTGGACTAAAGCAACTGAACGCAAATGGATTACATGCTCAATTTGGTAAGCTAAATGTGCCAAAATGTGTAAAGGCCTCTTATCTAGATATTGGCACTCTAGTGTTTAAACCCTCATCTTTTTTATGACCTGAAAACTGCTTAACAACGTAAATCCCATACATAATGGCAAGCAGAATCTCAGAGAACTTGTTTTTTTCCTCTTATGAAATCATAACATCAATATTTGTCACGACAACAAAACCCTTCCCTTATTCATCAATAAAGGTGAGCTTTGGACAGCAATAAGTAATTCAATTGAGGCATAAAAGTCATGAGTTCAAATCACCAAAACAATTTATTTGTAATGCAAAGGAAAAACTACGTACATCTGACCTATCCAAAGCTTGCAAGGGTAGGAACCTCGTGCTATGCACCCCCCCTTGTTTTTGCTTATTATGGATTTTTTTAAGTTTACCAATATAATATGTAGTAAAGATCAATATTAACCTCTAGTTCTTTTCAAATAGGTAGTTCATTTTTCCTTCCAATTTTTATCAATCATATTTATTACTCTCTCATAATATTTTTTATTGTAAAAATAATTATCTATTAATCAGATGCCAAGGAGGCATCAAATATGTATGCTAAGAAAAGTGCAAATTTATTTATTTGGTCATAATAGAAGACACAGGATGAAACATATACATCTATTTATTACTAGTGTATCAGTAGAGTCATAGTATGAATGGAGAAAAGGAGGATTATAAATAGATGTTGAATACTGCAATTAAACTTTTCATTTCTAAGGTATCTAGAGGCATTATTCTCCAATTCTTTGTATTATGCTTTGATCAATACGCTAGAGAGCAGTTTATTCTAGAATAAACCCACTCATTACTTTGTACTAATGAAAACACTCAACTGAATCCATCAAAACCTAGGCCCCCTCCAAGTTTTACTGTAAATGCCTTTTCTTTCTTTTGCTTCTCTGGCAGTTTGCTTACTGTTTGTCTCACGTTCACCCACTCTCACACTCTCCATTGCAGCCAACACAACACATTTCACCTGCAAACAACCACACATAAGCCTCATTCAACAAACCTACTTTTGATCCTCATGGCCAGAACGTAATTCCTCCGGCAGCATCACCACCACCAGTGAATTTAGACCACCATCAACAGTCACACCAGTCTCCCCCACCAGACACAATCACATCCCAGTTGCACTCCCCATCAATTCAATTTGCACAACCATCACCAACCTTCCATCCTTCATAATCAATGCATATAACCAACTATGGACAAAATAAGGAAGAAACAATCACCAATTAGGGCTTATTCAATTGTGGTCACTATGAATAGATTGATTATAAATTGAGTTTGATTATCTAGCTTATCATAAATAAATCTACTAAGTAAATTTATAAAACAATTTGTATGATTAACAATTTAAATAATATATCAAATGATTGATACGTAATAATAAATATTAACGTATTATATTGTTTTAACAAAAATAAATGAATGCATTTTCCATGAAAACTGTGAAAATAGATAAGGAAAAAGGAAAAACCAGAAAATTGAAAACAAGAAATGGTTTTCCCAACTAAAAAAGGCACAAATATTTCCAAACTGAAAAAAGATATAAAGGCCCTCAATCTCTTTCTCTGATTACCACATAAGCAGCAGCAAGGTCTCCATTGTAATTTTCTTTTTTCAGGGCTTTCCTTGTGGCAGGTTTAGGTGGTTGATTTGCATGTGAAAAGCCAGGGTAGACTCATATGCCCCTATCGGTTATTACTTAATTCTGGTTCTTTACTTTGAAGTACAAACAGGCTCATTACTCTGATGTCTCACCCGGTCCATGCCATTAAAATGGGTTCAATTCACCACAAGCTTCCTCCCCAGCTTACTTATCCAAATAAAAGGGTGGTCTATTATAGTATTCGGGTTAGGCTGCAATTAGGAGGGAGGAAGGGCAGATTAGATGAGGGATTAGCTTTTATAGCACCCCAGTGCCAAATCAAGAATTTGAGGAGTTAATCTTCAGCCGTGAAGTACCAAAGTAGGCTGTTACTAACAAAAGAGCTCTTCCCTTTTCTTTGACGAAGGGCCTGAGGGATCATGGTTGTTGAACCAGTGCCCAGCTTAGGTGTTACAAATGGTATCAAAGACAACTTGTCACCATGACATGTGGGCTTACAAGCTTTATGTTCTATTTCTGAGCTTGTACTTTAGTGATCCATGATTTAGGTTGCAAGTCGCACAAAGTGTCTACTGATGAAGTATTAGATTGTGATATGTCATGAGGAGGGCATCTAGTATTTGAGTTGGGGATATTGTTGCCATAAATTCCACATTGGGAATTTGAGGAGTTTGCCTTCAACAATAAATACCTAAGTGAGCTACTATTAATAACCAGAGCTCTTCTCTTTTCTTGGGTTGGAGTGAGGACACAGGACCTGAGGAGACATGGTTGCTATTCTGCTCAGGTGTTGAAGCTTCAATAATGCGAACTGTAAAGTAGAAACAAGGTGAGAAAGAAAGCTTGGTTGCAAAGGAGAGACGAAGAAGAAACAATATAAGCTTGATAAAAGGAAGCATAATAGAGAAGAGAGAGAGGGAAATTTGGCAATTAATGGACGCAAAAGACAGGGTGGCAGGAACCGTTGGTGCTGCAGCCAAGGAAGGGAGATGGAGATTATGGTGGTGATGGAATTGGGGGTGACTGAAGGAGGACAGTCAGAGCACTCATTTCTATTTTCTTCTTTCTTTCCATGATATCAATTCTCTTTTTCCTTTTGATAGTGTGCCTCTTCGTATCGGTGCATTTATTTTAAGTTACACAAGCTTAAAATACCCAACAAAAAGTACCATATAAGCAAAGAAAGCAACTTGGTCAAACTTGAATTGGCGCTCAATTAGTTGATTCAGAGCCCAAGTTACTTGACTAGAAAAACAATAGATCGGAAGGCCATTGTGAAACATATTCAAGTGACTCAACTGATGGGAGCAATCCAGCACTCAATTGGTAAGTACTGTAGTCATTGCCATGGATCGCCAGATTGGGAAGCTATTTTAGTTGTTGCAAACAATTGTTGAGGCAGTTTGACTCTAAAACACATACAATGCCAAGTTTCATTGAGTATTCATTGAGTAACAAAATTCAGTGCCAAGTTTCAATGAACTGTCACAGAAAATAATAGTAACAGTGCAAAGAAGATTTTAGGTCCAATGCGATAGAATGGTCAACGTAGAAAAGCCATCAAAAATTCTAAAACATAGAATAAACACACTTCTTCCCTTGTCCCCCCCCCCCCCCGAAATGATTTCGTAGCCAATAGAAGGATTGAACTCAGTGGTTCTCACTTTCTAACTAACAAGACATTCAACCATTTCTTCATGCTTCAAATGATAAACAGAAAGTAAGAACTTATTCACAAAATACCTGGACTAATCTCCATACATGGGCCTGCTTTATCATCAGCTCCACAGACCTCGTGGCTAAATTTAGCTTCTTCACCTCTTTCATTTGTTTGGAGTCTTTCCTCTGTGCTCCCAGTAATAGACGCATCTGAATCATGATTATGGCTATCTGGATTTAAATTATGACTTTCCTCGGTAGTGTCAACCCTTTGCCCTTGCCTAGAACCGACACCATGGATGCCAGACCTTTTAAAATCTTTTCCACCGGCCTTGACCTGATCTCCGTATCTCAGTTGTCTCCTCCAGGAAACGTGTTGCAATGCAAATATAACCTCGGCTATGGAAAAGTATTGCTGCATATGAAGAACGGAGTTCCAACTACACCTCCTCTGCTGAATGCAGCCTATAACCACATCATACTCACCTGGTTCACCAACAGCCCTCAAATGATGACACAACGAGTCAATGATTGAATTGGCAGCAGCAAATTCCCCCCTCAGCCACGAGATAAACTCATCTCGTTCATCGTGAAACCAATGTTGAGGGTGGTAGATCTCCCCAGCCCCACCACCGCTCGGAAACTGCATCTTATCAGATATGGCCATATTCCCAGGCGGCATTGCCATTAAACCACCGAGTCCCGCTACACCATAAATGTGAAAACTCGATCTAGATCTACGCCCTCCGACCCGAGTAGTCCTCAATTCATAAACAATTCTGAGCAATAATCCGCTGATCAAATGCTCGGTGGTAATAAAGTTAACTGAGATTGATATCCGTAGGAAAATCTTCTAACACAAGGTGGCATAATCTAACAGAGAGCGAGTAAAACTACGAGATTTAACTGATAATCAGAGAATGTAAGTAAATAAATTAGCTTTACAACTAAGTTGTAACTAATTAGATAACGATTTATGGAAATTCATCAGCTGCTCTTTCTTTCTTTTTTTAACCGATCTCAATTTAAATTTCTTTTCAAATTTGAGGGATATGTAGAACTGAGCAGATCTAGCCGGGAGAAGCGCAGGTAGAAGTACGAAGTGGGAAAAATGGAAATTGTAGAGTGAGAAAGAAGGAAAGGGAAGGTGGGGTTGAAGAATGGCTTATGCATTACGCTCTTTTGTCCCGCATGGATGCTTCTTCCCACGCTCTCTCTCCGTCTCTCGAAATTGTTGCGAAATGAAAGCTCGCTGTTGGTGTTCCCGTGGTCGGTAGTGTGAACCGAAGAAGGGAATTAAGTCGAAAATTACACACCGAAGCGAAATTATACTAATTCCTAATATTTTATCATTAAATTAATTAAATATTATATATATCAAAGTTGACTATAAAACAAATTGATTTTTAATAACTAATATATAATAGACTATATAACAAATCCCATATATTATATAATCTTTTTTGAGATATTTCAATGTTTTTTTTTTTTTGCCTTTTCTAA
>JAOVVI020008295.1:0-14272 GCA_028571085.2 Nepenthes alata
TAACATTTAAAGAAAAAACAAATCTCTACATATTAGAACAAAGAAATAATGAAGATGAACAATACAACTGCAATGGCTAATATACTTATTTTTACTTTCTCATAATAAACGATTTGATAATTTTATATTGTAATGATACGCTCTTTTGGTTTTAGATTATGATGATATATTTGGTTTCTGGTTTCAATGATTAGATCTAGACTATATTATCAATCTTTTTGTACTTTCTGCTACCTTTTCATTTTAGTAAGTGCTACAAATCTACAACACCCAACACAACCTGAAAAAAATTGGCAGGTTTGTTCATGTTGAATGCATCTAACACAATTAGATATCACATTAGATAAGGTACTATATATAAAAGATCACAACCTTAAGTTGAAGTTGTAAGTCTAGACATTGCTAGTTTGTTTTCCACATCTTAAGAAGTTAGCCCATGTCATGCACCAACATCACACAATCATAGAATATTGTATCAGAAAACAAAGAATGTACCATCAGAACTAACACCCCAATATAGAGGAAATAGATTACATAATCAAACCTTTCATTTTTTATGCATATTCCATCCTTGATAACTTGGCAAAGTTACATAAGTTTCAAATATGTGCCTCGATTCACATTAAACTATGAAAGGCTACAAATATGTTAAATTTAGGAACCATAGCCTAGTTTCCAGGGGAGAATATAAATCACCATGACACTGCACAAGCTCCCATAAGAGGGTTCAGTTTCAATTGGTTTAATCGTCCTCGCCAATTGTCAACTAACCAGTTAAATTAATCAAGAAAAGAAAAGGTGAAAGTTGAATTAAAACACATCTTTCCAATAAAGATATCAAAAAACTACATTATGAAAATTCACCTTTGTCAGGTAGGAAGCCCCGACCAAGAGACCACGGAACACCGATGAAAATTACTATAACATACACAATTGCTAGACTATTTATACTTATAGAAGTGATAAATTAATTGCTTACAAAATACTATCCTGGTGATATCACCATTACTTGAGCAAAAATTCACAATTTTGCTCAAACTACATGCACCAAATGATAAGATAGGAGGGACGATATCAGGAAAAAAAGACAGCTGTAAGCATGACAATAATTGGCTTAAGGATATCTGCCCATATAGGCTAGCGTTCAAAATCCTAATTCTCTCTTCTTCCAGCTGCTTTCTACATAATTTCCATTAGTATGTTTTCTTTCTTTCCCTGCACCTCTAAATCAAAGTGAATTCTTGAAGTTAGAGACTTGCATTTTAGTGTTGCAGAACCCAGATCACCTTCAGATTTAAAAAATCTACCACAAAGATGGCATGTCACACAATTAAAAGAGGAAGGCATAGGAAGGAAATCATGATTTTTGTCTATATGGCTATAAGAAGTAGCACTTGCTGCTCTATTCAAAGCATGAGCATAGAATTTTGAAAATATCTCAGGATCCTCCTCAATCTCAACAACAGATCTTTGCACCTTAGACGAGCATTCCCATGATGATATCTGACAAGAGTGGTGTTAGGTTCGGTAAGGTGGGGTTTCCAATGTTATTATCTTGGCAAATATACATATGTCTGAATCAATTTTACAAAATCTAAGAATGCAAGACCAACTTATTCAATTAACACAATGGATCGGAAAAAAGAAATAATTAAATTATACAAAAATAATTAAAGATAACATATCATTCTCGTTGTCCCATGCCCTAATCTCCAAGTGAAAGTTCCTGAAAATTGAGAGTAAATTTGCCATCATTCTACTTTTGAAATCATACTTCTTATTATCATACATTGGGATTTGGAAGTGTAACCACCTGGAGTCATTGTAGCTTGGCATAGGTTTTCACAGTGCATACTTATTATCATACATTGGGATTTGGAAGTGTAGCCACTTGGAGTCATTGTAGCTTGGCATAGGTTTTCACAGTGCATATAAAGTTGGAGCCTCAATTATGTGCAACAAAATTGAATAGCCTACGAATATCAAGAGTAAGGACCATAAAATGAACACGCATAGTAGATGGTGATGAGGAAAAGAAAAACAAATATCTTTCTACTTAGTAAACTGAACCTTATAACTGCACATTTTAGCCATCGTTTCATCCTCAGGCACTGTTGAACTCTTTGCATTGTTTGAACAAACTTGTCACGCAGCTTCAAATTTAGGTTCCTTGGGGCTAGTCAATTTAAATGGGGATGTCCCTGCATAATGTAGTAGGCAGCATCACACTGAAAAGAACTAAGACATAGTATTAAAAGATTGCAAGGAACCAGGAAAAAAAAAAAAAACTATATAAATGACAAGAACACAAGCATTCCTGCAAAATATAACATGCCTTACTATGCTCCTAAAAAGGATTGACCCTTGAAGCACCAAAACTTGGGAATTGTCTTATTTTATAAGGCAAGTGTTAAGGATTATAGTACTAAATATACATCAGGGAGTTGGAAAGACGGAACCCATTCCACCCATGGATCAACAAAAAAATGGTAACAAACAACTACAGGTAAAAATATTTAAAATAATGGCATGTTTTTTCATTGCAGAAATTACAAATAAGATAAAAATCATTAAAAAAAAAACACTGAGTATTCTCTTTCAATCTTTCACAATGAAAAAAGCATTCACACCCCAAAGCACCAAGAAAATTCAAATATGTGTTTTATTTGAAATGATTGAAAATTGAGGTAGGGAATACATTTCTTTCATAGACAAGAAAACTTTTGAAACCTAAATCATAATTGAAGAGGGGGAAATTTCCAGTAAAGGTAATGAGAAAGATCAAAAAATTATTGTTTCGATTGATGAATTGTTGTCAAATTTGAAGTGAGATGATTTTTTTTTACCATTCTTCTACCTTATTTATTTGTTGAGCACTGATTTGTTTACTCCTCAATAGTGCCTGCTCAGATGGACTTGCCAATATTAACTAGTTAGTAAACCAGAAACTTTGCCCCCATCTTGACCATTAAATGTAAAGAAACTCTAGGAAGCTTCAAATCTTTTAAAACCCAAGGGAGAAAACCAAATAATAAAAGATTACCTTGACAAGCCACGGAAGGAAACACTAATCATCATTAGGGGACACTGCAGACTCAAGTCCCAGTTCATATGCTTCAATGAATTCACATTTAAGAAACTCTCCCACCCCATCTTGTAAGAGACAACTACAAGTAGGAACACATTTCTGCAACAACAGTTGCAGCATTTAACAATTGTTTCTGCAACAACAGTTGCAGCATTCAACAATTGTTTCTGCTAAGGACTATGTTTATGAAGGCAAACTTCCTTGTGTTTTGCTGACTTGTAAAGTGGCAAATTGTGTTTCAATGAATTGCCTAGTGTGAGGATCTCTTTCTTTATATACCAAATGTACAATATAAAGGGTTTCTATTTAATTTCCTGGCTATCTAACTAATCGACTCAATTAGAGATACATGACATAAGTGGGGATACACAAAATATTATAACATAAATGGCGATACACAAAAATATTCTAATGTCATCCCCTTAAATTAATGCATGATGATCAAGAAATATTAATTTGCCAATAATAAATTGATGATGTTGACGGCTAATATCTTTGATAAACATATTAGCAATTTGAAGATTAGTTGAATCATATGGTAGAGAAATCACATGAGGGTCTATTGCTTCCCGAATATAATGACAATTGACTTTACTGTTCCTGGTTCATCCATAATAAATAGGATTAATGACTATCTGAATAGCACTAATATTATTTGCATAGAGAGGAGCTGAGTTAGACCGAGGAAATCCAAGATCTTCCATAAGGCCTCAAAGCCACACAATCATAATCTCTGAGCATGCATCAGACACAACACAATACTCTAATTCAATAGAAGATTTGAAAACCTGATCATATTAATAGTTCAATTAATGAAACAGCCAACTAACAGCTGAAATAGAATAGGATCTAGAAGGTTGTCTTTCTCTCAACAATATTTAACAATCACTTCTACAAGAGTATCCATAGTGGAAGGATCCTGAAGACTAACTAATACCACCAAATCTAGTGCACATTTGTATTGATTTAAGAACATACCAGAAGAGTAGTGTGAACCTCTAATCCCAAGAAATATGTAAGAATACCAAGGTCTATATAAAAAGAGTCTCGGAGATGCTGTTGAAGTTAGGTAATCAATATAGAATTGGTTCCTGTAATCACTATGTCATCCATGTAGACAAGAAAAATAATAATACCAATAGAGGTCTCATGAAGAAATATTGAAGAGTCATATTAACTTTGCACAAAAGAAGCAAATCAATCTAAAGCGAAACTCCTCAAACCAAGCGTAGGAAGCTTGTTTCAAGTTATATAGAGATCTCTTTAACTTGCATACATTGAATGTAGGTGAGGTGAACAAATTAGGTGGATCCATGTAAATGTCTTCCTTGAGGTCCCATGGAAAAATGTATTATTGTCATCCATTTGATATAGTGGTCAACTTTGTGAAGCATGAATGGCAATAACTGTCTATACTTTATTCATTTTAGCCACAGGAGTGAAGGTTTCTTCACAATTTAAACCATACTCTTGTCTATTTTCAAGGACAACCAATCAAAAGGATGAGATACCCTTCTAGATGGTCAAATATCTGACTTGACAAGCTCAGGCTTGAATCGATCAGAAGGAGGGGTTAATTCACTAAAACTAGGCAGATTAGGAATCATAGGAGAAGACTCAATATGAGTAGGAAAGAAACATTGATTCTCAAAGAAAACCATATTTCAAGAAACACAAAAATTATTAGATCCTAAATCATAGCATTTGAAGCACTTACGTGAAATATTATAACCTATAAAAACTCATTTGACTGATTAGGCAGATAATTTGTGGCGTCATAAGGAGATAATAACAAAACAAACACAAGCAAAACTATGCACATCCAAATAGTAGAGAAGCTCATGATAGAGTCAATAATACAAAGAGTCAAAATTAAAAACATAAGACAATAGTCTACTAATAAGATAAGCCGCAATAGTCAAGGCCTCTCTTTAAAATTTAGCAAGAACATATGACATAAATGAGGAGCTCTTTCCTCATATATATCAAATGTACTATTAAAGGCTCCTAATTAATTGCCTGAATATCTACCTAATTGACTCAATTAGATATAGATTACATAAATGGGGATACATGACATATTATATGACATAAATGGGGATACACAAAATATTACATGACATAAATAAGGATGCACAAAAATATTCTATTGTCATAAATGACCCAATATAACAAGCAATAAATAAAAATCCTTCAGCAAAAATGTCAATATCTGTAAATATTAATACTTTTTACTCTACATCACAAAAAATGGAATGCTCAATGAAGACAAAAAGGTCTGCTAAAAGCAATAAAATAAGATCCAATATTATTGAACATAGAATTATTCAAGGATGATACCTACATGTAAAACAAAAAATACATGGCTACAGGTCTCCACATCCATGCATTAATAAAAAGGATAAACATCAGATCCTGTAGGCCAACTAGCATTTACAACCATTTCATAAGTTGGGCTGTGCAGGGGGATTCGCCTTTGTAATGGGGCTTCAGTTTATGACAAAAACCCCTTCACAAAACCACTAAGCGTCCATTCATGTCAGGTCACTATCCTAAAAAGAATTAGTACCAACAAATGTATATTGCTAGCCTATAGGAGATAAACATCAGACAACGTGAGATTTCAAAGGTCAAAGAAATATAGTAACTTTATGATATATAACTTAAGGCATCCTCAATGCCTGCTCAAAAGGAGGAATATCAAAGTCTGCATCCATAAAGCCAAATTTTCTTATTATATATCGGAAATCGTTTTTTTGAGGGGAGAAGCTACAATCATCTGTGAGGAAAAATTGATTTGCCAATTCAAATCCTATACACAAACTTTTTGACATGACCTCTCTAAGGCACAGAGCATAGAGCTTAGAGATAAACCAATGGAAGACAAATTCTAGCTCAAGAAATCAATGAA
Source organism: Nepenthes alata (assembly GCA_028571085.2). Taxonomy (NCBI): domain Eukaryota; kingdom Viridiplantae; phylum Streptophyta; class Magnoliopsida; order Caryophyllales; family Nepenthaceae; genus Nepenthes; species Nepenthes alata. The sequence goes on from JAOVVI020008295.1 coordinate 6,000, forward strand.
TCCTCCTTTGAAAAAGTACCACCAGATAAACCAATTTCTAATAAGACATTTCCCGATAATTAGGAAAATAAAAGATGTGAAAGCGTTGATATATCACATTGGACATATAAGAAATGCACCTGAGATCATTTCAATGACTTATATTGTGATAAAGGGATTTATTGCCGGGTTGACTCAACCGAATCAAGCGGCCTTCTGGTTCTTATACATTACAGCGCACTAATTTGGATTTTATGATTTTAGAAAGGTAGAGTTAATAAATTATTTCACACTAAATATGGATGTGTCACTTATTTTGGGACACCCTAAAAAGAAATAAGGGACAAATAAAATAGGACAGAGAAAGTAGCATAGATATATTGAGCTGTTAAGGAAACTTCATATAAATAAACTATACTATGGTGCATATAAATGATATGCACATTTAAATGAGGTTCACACTTGATCAGGTAATCATGGCTCGTCTGATGATCTATTGGTAGTACATAACACAGGCATTGCATCTACTCTCTTATTCACCTTTTCACCAAAAGAGTACAAATAAATAGCAGAAGTTGTAAAACTAACTGGCTATACAATCCTAATTTTGAAATATTTAGATATAATGGCAAATATTTTGCCATTGATGATTTGATTTGATTTTATATGATATAATTTGTTTTACAACTCATCTCATGCCAAGATCTACTGCTAGATGAAGTAAAACCAAAAGTTCCAACACCAATAGATCTATTCAAATCCTAAAACGAGACACAACTCTCAGAGTATCATTACTTGGCAGACCTCAAAAATTACACTTACTGCAAAGAGAGTTGGTGCTACCCACAACTGTAGAATGACGTTGATAAGGTAGGGAGCATTTCAGCAACAAATCTCAATATAAATTCCTTTTATCTGCATGTGGTCACTGCACAATAATTTACAGTGACAACTGCAAGAAGAGAAAAGACTGCTACTTCATGAACATAGCATCCGCTCCATCAATGAAGTACATAATGGCTTGCTAATGTTGCCACATTTCAAATCAAAAGATTTCGAAGCAATAAATGCCTTTTTTCCCATTATTAGTAAACTTAAGAAAACTTCTACAACCGCTAACCATTCATTAAAAATCAGAAATCCTATGCTTCTCGGAATTTGCGTTTTCTATTCTGGAAAACTTGTATTAAGAGGGAAAAAAATCACTCAGCAAGTTGCAACCTTAATCATTGAGAGACACTAATCACTAAAACCCCATGCCCTCTAAATCCAGTAGAGATTATATGCAAAAGTTGCACTGTAACGAATTCTCCCACAAAGTCATCTTACTATGACCTTCATCGTCGCTGAGTGCCTAGGTATTTTTTCTTTTATTTTGGGAGAATAAAAGGAAATCAAATAAAAAAAAAAATCAAAGCCAAATATTCCCTTTCTTAGCAATCACAAATAAGCAACCATATGTGTTTTAATTACTAGCAGTTGCACATACAAAGCATGAATCCAGTTCATTGTGTATCATAATAACAGTGCTTGCATCCTACAAATCATCCGATAATAAAATTCAACAGCAACTTTAATTTGACTTATAGAAGTAAGAACTAGAATTTCCGAAGATATTAGGAGCAGCTGCTATTGATTAACTTAGCCCTACAAGTAAATGTAACATCAGCATATTTGCATATAATGCATTTGAAAAAGCACTTTTTGTGCTTTCGTGAACAATTAAGTTTCGACCCCGTAAAAATTATAGCGGAAGCAAAAAATAAATACCCAATACACGTAAAGGATATTTAGAACTAGATGCTAACGAGATAACAAGCATGCACAATATAAACAACGATAAACAATAATGATAAAGATCGATTTTTTGGTGACGAAGTGAAAACTCGATATCCACGTTATCGAGAAAAATACTCCGGGCTTCAACGGTCAGGGAAGCAATGCACTATCAAAATCAACTTACTGACCGGGTGGTAACGATGCGCTAACCTAGCTGACTTACTCTCGTCACGTGATCCCTGCCAAGAAACTCTTTAGATTTGCCCGCGACAACGGAACCGGACACCTTTCGGTCTTCACGTTAATCTTCTCCCGAACCACTTGAATTGCCAATCACAAACGAGTCTCCTTCTTCACGGAACAGCCTCTCCAAACGATGGTAGAAGGCAATATTTCAATGGTTAAAGAAGGTTGGTGAGAAAACTAGTTTGAGCATGAAGAACAGTCTTGTAGTGTTTAGTTTTTTCAATAGTTACAATAATAATGGAGCACAAGAGGCTTTCTTCTCAAGGATGCACGAAAATAATCTCTCGAGAATTCCTAGTGTTGTAAAAACTTAAGTCCAGTATTTATAGAGGAGGCAAAAATGCGTTCAAAAAATTTTGCTCGTTGGACTGCCGCTCGAGCGGAGCTTGAGCGCGCGGCGAGCGGACGAAGGGTTTCCAGCAAAATCCTCCGTTCGCTCTAGCGAAGCTCGAGCGAGTGCCGAGCGGCCACCACACTATTTTTTTTCGCTCAAGCGGGTCTCGAGCGAGTGGCGAGCAGATACCATTTTATTTTTTTAGCTTGCGCAGGAATCGAGCTCATGACGAGCGGGAAGGCTTTGGACGGGCTCGAGTGACTAGAGGACGGACTGAACGGACTCCAAACCGATAACCCACAACTCAACATCGATACTATAATACATACGGTCATGAAATATGCCAATCAGACAAATGTCTCTAACACAAGAGAATGATAATAAAATTATTTTTAAAAAACCTCTGTGTAAATACACTATGATCACAAATAATCCACGGGTACTTACTAACCATAACTGACTCAAACTTCTTGACTAACCCTTGATCACAAGAAGCGTGCAGTTCATCCACTCGGCCACGCCATTCAAGTATGACATTTTTATGGTATTTTCTGATACCTAATACCATAAGACCGACAATAGGTGTCAAAGGCCCTATGTACCTGCCGCTATTATCACTTCGGATGGCCTTCAATTTTCTTCCCCGTCTGACGCTTAATTAGAGTATGAAACTGTTTAAATATACCTAGTACTCGGTCATTGATTTTCAGTGGATAGACGCACAGCTTTTTGAAACAATCATTAATAAAAGAAACAAAGTATTGGACTTTACCAAATGACTTTTTTTTGAATAGTTCATACACATATGTGTGGATAAGATCAAGTATCTCTGCCTTTATAGAGGATGAGACTCTCCTTTTCTTGCCGGCTAAATAGTGAGGACATGTCTTTAAATAAGGCCTGTCTGATCAGATGACACAACCCGCGTTTATACATGTGGCCCAACCTCCTGTGCCACAAGTCCTCGGACTCCTTACTGATTGTGGTGTTCACGTCTCCAACTACTACACAGATATTCATCACGTATATGCCGGAGTACTTTTTTCCTCTTCCCATGACAAGTGATTCTCTGGTTAGTTTCCGCTTAGCTTCACATATGGTACTACAGTAGCTTTCATCATCCAACCAAACGGTTGAGATTATATTTAGTCGGATGTCAGGGACATGACGTACATCCTTCAATATTAGTTTCGCCCTATTATTGGTGACAGAATAACAATACCTCTGCCAATAATTAGGGATGTCCCTTCATTTTTCATCCTTATCACTCCAAAGTATCTCGGAGTGTAAGATGTGAACAATCCTATTCTGGACGTGGCATGTAGAGAAGTGCCAAAGTCAACCATCCAACTAGACTTATGATCCGTCAGACTTGTCACGTTCTCCTTACATATCAACAGGAGGTCACCTCTTATTACCACTAAGATCGAGGATGTTTCCTCTCCTCGTCCCTTATCTCCTTTATCTTTTTTTATATTTTCATATTTTCACTTGAAATAGTGCTTCTTGGTGTGACTATTCTTACCACAATGGCGACACTCAAGGTTTTGATACCTTGACCGTGATTTGTTGCGGCCTTTCTCTCTAGGTTTCTGGTCGCGTCTTCTACTCCTTTCCCTAAACTCGGTCACAAGTTTCTTAGAATGAGAAAATATTGAGGTCCATTGTGACCACATTGACTTATTCATGAGTAAGGAGACAATAACCTCGTCCAATTTTAATGTATCATTTTTAAACAATAAAGTTATGACTATGTGGTCATAAGAGGCAGGCAGAGAGACCAGTAATACCAATGCCTTGTCCTCCTCGTTGATTTCCTCATCAAGGACAGACATCTACGTCATTATTTTGTTAAACTCGCCCAAATGCTTCTCAAAGCTCCAACATTCTAACAACTGTAGATCATAAAATTACTTATTTACATGTAACTTGATTGTCAAGTATTTGTACTTATATCTACTCTCTAACTTCTCTCAAACCTCCGATGGGTTAGTCAGTTCGATGACCCCTTAGAGAGTGTTGTCCCTCAGGCATAGTTTGATATATAGTTGGCAAGATCTCTTTTATCTTATCATTAATCATTGGTCAGATTTTTAGGCTTCTCGTCCTTCTTCTTCAGTGGTTTCACTGTTCCATCCCTGGTTAGGGTATTCTTCACTATCACTTTTCATAGGATGAAGCTGTCCTATCCGTTGAACTGCTCTACACTAAACAGTATATTCTGCGAAGATGACGATGCCATTTAGATAGAGTTCTCAATTGGTCTCTGATACCACTTGTTGGGGTAGATAACGTCCGACTACCACTACAAACTGGTACAATAAAGGGAATAAAGAAGAAAATAATAAAACATAAATTTTTACGTGAAAAATTTTTCACAAATAAAGAAAAAATAACGAAACAATCAATCAACAGAATCAATTCTACTATGTGAGGTTGGGAATAATTTGTTCACGGTTACACAGACACCAAAGAAGAAAGAAACACACTTTATTTTCGCTCACAATTCTCTATTTCCTTTCTTCACCGTTTTTCACTCTCTCTATTTTTTCACACACTTAGAAAAATTTTATTATGTGCATCTACTCTTCTCTTTCAATACAGACGTAAATATTGAGTAAATTTAAAAAATATTCTATTTTTCAGATAAAATTTATATTTATCAATATTATGAATATGCTCTGTATAAAAATGAGTCTTATATAATCGTTTAAGATCATACATGCTTAGAAATTTTCTAAGTTGATACCCTTTTGGATTGCTTGGTGGACGACCAATATTTTATCATCCACGTTCTTCACAAGGCCTATCAACGCCCCATTGACCGTCATCTCCATATGGCCAGTCAATACATCTGTTGACCGATCGGTTGTCCTTCTAGGATCCTTCGATAATGTTGGACAACTCATATTTTCAGCTGGCCAATAGGTTGATCGGTCATTGTTGTTCGTCTAAAAATTTTGGTCAGCTATGTTGATCAGAATTCATTCTGCTTATTCTGTGCATAGTTTGCGGACTCTTCAGCGAACAAGTTTACGGACCATAATAATACACAAGGTCTACATGCTCTATCCAAGTCCGCTTGTTATCATAATTTTCATGCAGGAATGACCCGCCAATAGTATTAGAGTTATACTCTAACCACATTCGATGAAATAGTCTACGGATTTTTTAGAGTTGACACATATCTTTGCATATATTTTACACATACAAGAAAAAAAAGTATAAAATTCTTAATTTTTTTTCTAATTTTTATTTAATAATAATTTTATTCAATAAAAAAATAAATTAGTTAATTTATTTTTCATCGCATACTGATATATATTTGATGAAAAAACTTTAGAAGTATAAAAGATTAAGACAAGTATCAATTTGTGAGTTTTATATCATAGTTGGCCTAAAAAATTTTTGTAAAACAATATTTATATTAAAATGTGAAAATAAATTTGGAAAATAATTAAAAAAAAACACCTCATCGGTTTGGCCAAGTTTTATTTTATTTATTGACTTTTTTTCTTGAAAATTAATTTTAGAAAAATCTGATATTTTACGGCTAAGTCACTAGATGCCTAAAACTTTTAGCCTCCCTGCCTATGAACATAGCTTTCTAATGTGAGGAATTATGTCAACTGAATTCATTGGTCCTTTCAAACAAGTTGCTATTTATTTATTTATTTACCATCGATCGACAAGAGATTTCAATATTTGACCTGATATCACTCAATCCATTGCCCATTTCGGACTGAAGTGTTGACCTCCTCAATGGTGATGAGCTGAGCCAAAAGCATATCATACAGTATAAGATGTCTCCTCCACTACGCCCCCACCACCAAAATATGATTATTTTTTAATATTTCAGATAAAATAAATTATAGCTACAAGCATAACTATGATATAACTAAATACATTAAGGTAGCTCGATTTTTAATATGGTACTCCATAGTTGATAACATAAAATTCTTTACATGAAGCAGAAAGGGAAAAAAAACTACTTGATAATACAAAAAATTATAGAAAAAAAAATAATACGCGTTGATAACTTATAATTTAATATAAACCATTATTTAATGTATTTTTGTTATATTGTATACATCTCATATTTAATTTTTGTATAGGTAGAAAAACTATGAGAAGGAAAAAGTAATGCTTGTTTTCCGGGGCAAGGCTCGATGCCTTCGGTGCACCCAGACGAGGAGGATTGTATCGCCTAAGAGTGATGCAGTATGTGCATTGTTCCGATAGCCATTGTGATGCATGCGCCATCGGCGTTGGCACCAGTGAACAACAATAGCAGACGAAATTTAAGAAGAAGACAGAAAAGGGAGAGTTCAGCAGATGAGAAAAATATAGGAAAAAGAGGGAAACGAGTTGGGCGAGAGAGAGAAAGAGTCAGACAGATAGAAGGGACAGATGGTGAGAGAGAAGAGCAAAGAGAACAAGGAGCCGAAGAATCGAAAAGTCAGGAGGAAAACTATCTCCTTTTAACTATTTTTCATTAGACAATGTAATATATAACCAACATGTAATTGAATCAGTTGGATTTTAATCATGTAACCACACAGTAACCAAATAGAAAACTAAAATATAGGGCCCATAACACATTGGATATAAAATATCAAACTATTGATATTTAAATAAAAAATATATAAAAAGGCTTTTTTTTCCCTTTAAGTTGATAGTGAAACATTTCAATGTATGAATATTTTTTTTCGAGTAAGATTTTGAAAATATTAATTTTAATCTATTATATATGGTCTTATATTGTATGCAAAGAAGTGATAAACCAATAGTTTCTCGTAACACATGATCTTTATAAATAATAAAATAATTAGAAAAGAAACCTTAAACTATAAACAAATATGTGAAATAAACATGAATAGTATGGGGGTTCGTCACCAAATGGCTCCAAGATTATGCATCAATATTTGTTATTTATTCTTAAATTTTCTTGCTGAATAAATGTAAAATATATAATAATTTTTTTCATCTATCTGTTCTTTATACAGATAAAATTTTTTGATGATGGCCCGTGACTTAAATTCCCATTTTCTGAGAGCTCAAATTATCATTTTAAATTCATTAAAAACGAGCCTAAGTTGGTACGTAATTGGAATTTCATGAAACGCCCACCATTTTTAAATATTACGACTCCTTATTCTATATCTAATTGTGGTGTTGCTCGTGGATGGCCGGAGACTCAGGGGGATTGCAACGCTCAACCCCTGCGATGCCAACGGGAGCCGTTGGATTAAAATTCGACGGCTCCCATTTTTTTAAAAAAATAATTATGAAATTTTAAAAAAATATTAAAATTTTTGTTTCTTTAATCAAAAACAAAAATATATAAAAATAAAAAAAATAACTAAAATATTTTTTTTATATATAAAATGGGAGCCGTCGAATTTTTTAATCCAACGGCTCCCCTTCAAGTCGCAGGTGGCTGCAACGCTCCGCGCATTGCAGCCACCCCAAATCCGATGGCCGCCCCCTTTTTGCAGCAAGGAAATGATAATGAAAGTACCAAGGCAAAAGTGCAAAAGCATTTCACGATGAAATTCAGTCTTGAGAACGAGAGCCACTTAACCAGAAGTCCACACCACTCAAAGTGGTCGAAGAAGGGAAAAAAAAGGCACCAAGAGATATCTCATAATTATTTTTAAAATAAATTTAATAGTATGATATTTTATCTATTAATTTATATTAATAAATTATTAATATTAATAAATAGATAGATATTGATTATGTCATTTGAATATATTAGAAAATAATTAAATAATGTTTTGCTAACACTCGTCAAAAAGAAAACACACTAACAAAAGCAATGACCAATGCCTCATTTGCTGGCTTATTGACCTCCAAGAACAAAAGCCTCAAAAAAGCCATGACCCAACAAACAATAGCATGTGCTTGCTCACCCCACATTCCTCATCCCCTT
>JAOVVI020008296.1:0-14272 GCA_028571085.2 Nepenthes alata
ATAATAGCATAAAAGCTATTTCTATGTATAATATCAACATTTAATAACTCTTCCAAGTAACTCAAACACACTTCCACCAAGTTGTTACGACTAGAATTTTTAGCCCTTAATTGTGAATAAAAAACAGCACGAATTAAATATAATACGACTGAAAAAGTATACAAAATGTAACATTGAAAATTTATTGTGAAAAATCCTTTAAAATGAAAAAAAGAAGAAGAGATGGAGTACTATCACTTAAAATATCAAAATATAATAATATATATAACTATAATGAAATTAAATTTCTCTCATTCGTAGTATTTATAGGGTTATTCATAGGTATTTTTCTCGATATAAGTCTGTACATCCTCTTCGTCTTTGTTGAATTCTAACAATTTGAATCCGAGAGTGTTAAATATGTCTAAACTATGCCATTCATCTATTTAAAAATGGCAGACATAAAGTAAAATTTATATAGCTTGTAAAAAAATGGCTCTTATAATAGCCCTTTATATAAAAACGGTTAACACAATATTTTCTAATTAAAAGGGTCTCGATACTTTCTACCATTATTCGACCAGGCAATTCCAAATCTTTTTTCATATATTTTTAGAATGATAAAAAAAATTATCTAAATACATTTAGCATTTGACCTTTGAACTTCAAGGCAAACTCTCTGAAGTAATTATTAATAAAAATGATAAAATATTTAGAGCGAGTAAAAGACCTAGTTTGCACAAGACACACGTTAGTTTATACTAAGTCTAATGCCTTCGATTTCCTGTTGTTTAAGACCTTTGAAATATAATTCAATATTTTATTCCCACTAAGTAACTAAGTAATGAGTACATGTTTTAAAAAAAAGTACTTGCTAAGGGAATCGACTTTTTCCTTGTTGTTGAGAGTTTTAAGCTCTTTCTCGCTCATATAACAGTGCCTCGTGTACCATACCTCAGTTATAGTATCTTTCGTTGTACCATTCCCTATTTTAGTTTATTGTGAGTGGTGTATAAGGAGCTATTGCCACAAAACTAGCGTAAAATGCAAACATAAATATTGTCATAAAAACTTATCTAACACAAAGTCGCGACCTCACACCAAAATATTAAAAAAATCCAATAATATTTGTGAAGTTTCAAGACATGGCCAAAACTCCAATGTTTGGCTCTAAATCACTACAATCTGCCCAAAACCATCTAAAAATAAGGAAAATAGTCTACATTTTAATACTCAACACAAACCATGTCAAATTGCATAATGAATCACATCAATATATCACAAGTTTCATAATTTTAACATGTTCCAAATACAGCAAAAGATCTTTGATTTAAGTCTTTCGATAAATTGCATTCATCCAAAACTTTAGAAGATATCTATACACGTTAATCTAAAAGGTGACAAAAAAGGTAATAGTGAGTCTAAAAGTCAATGATATGTATATATATAAATATTTATAATAAAATATGAGAATAATTAAAATATTAATAATCATATGTAAAATGTAGAATATGTAGGAATCAAGGGCTAATGAAAACATTACCAGTGACTACATATTTTTTACTTTATAGTCCGAATCATATATTACTGTTTAAAACTCGTGGTCGGAATAACTATATATTATATTCTATAAAAAATTTAACATAATTTTTTTTAACATGTGAATATTAGATAACGATATTTATTTATAAATTAATATATTGAAATATAACAGAATATATTCAATCAATTTTTATGATAATTTTACTTAGACAAAAAAAAAAAATTCTACATAAATATTCTTGTAATACAGAAGCTAGGAGCCACCACCAGGATCTCCCAACTGTCTGGCAACGTAATGATGAGGATACAAGCTTGAACCATATTCTCCAACACCGTCTTAGAGTTTGTGATCTAATTCACAAGCTCCTGGAAAAGGTTGAGATGTTCTGTAAAATTAGTCCCATCTATATACTCGAGGTTTATGAGTCTTCGCCTAGAATACCTATCTTGAGGGTTTTCCTGCCACAGAGATAGGCAATCTTCCTGAACGGAAGACAAGCATCTGTTTCTTTTGGAAGTGATGACAAGCTGTCGTCCATCCATTGACCGATATACCTAATAGTTTTTCGATTCATTTGCTCCCACTCTTTGGAAATCCTCATCGCCAGGCTTGCTGCTCTCCTCCTCAATTGGGTCATATAAAATTCTAAAAAAGAAGATGATGAAAAAGGTAGCATTTCCAGAAGGGGAGAGTGCACTACTGGCTTAAGATATGGGGATAGGACATCAGAAGAACTTGAACGGGATAAACTCTTGCCATCACGGTGGCCGTTATGGTAGTGAGTGACAAAATAGTGGACCGGACTAAAAGCTACCAAAACGGGCATTAGAGCCACCATGTAAAACGATTAAACGATTGTGGGCATTGAAAGTGTGAATGTCATGTCTCCATAGCCGATAATTGACGACAGGGGCTGTAGAAGGGAAATTGTTGAGCACATTGGCCAAGTCAGGATAAGTCATGTATGTGGTTATTGAATCGGTCCATTTGAGAATGACCGTGTGGAAATTTGCCGCATAGATATAGGAAGTGTGGTGCCAGATTGCTTCAATTTTTTCGGAAGGAAGCTCTGCAAATTTGAAGAATTTCATATAAATGGACAACTGGGCATTCGAAAGGAAAGTGTATTCAACAAAATTTTCCAGGAAAACCGCTTACAGAGAAGCAATCGCATCCCCAAAATATCCCAAATGTTGGTGAGGCAGGTAGCCCTTGTTGAGAAAGTAGTGCCTCTTTTCTAAGAGAACGTGTAATCAAACCCACGGGCCCACTCAAGCCCTATCAGCCTAGGATGTCTCAGTGCAGCGGGCAAAGGTTTTACAGGGGCCATCAACTCCAACAATAGTGGTATCAACACGTGAGATCATTCATTCGCAGACTTTAGAACGCGTAACAAATCTTATGATTATCATCAGCAAGAAATGCCTTGTATTTTTTAGGGTTATTCATTTTTATGGCGCCGTTACTGATTGAGGTATTGATTGAATGGGTTTAGCAAAATAACCATCGGGATTCTTCACATTTTGTTTTTATTGGGGTATATGAGCTATAAGTTAAATCAATGTCAAAATCAAGTTTGTATACGACTACATCTACTGTTTTTTTCCCTGCACAAAAAAGTAGGTGTCAACGATATTGAAAAATACTAAATGAATCTTAAAAGATGAAATAAAGAAATCCTCCCAGCTGAAGAAGCATGAGCTGAAGGGTCGAATCAACCATTCATTTCATCACAGACTCGATTCTCCACTCGGTATGAGTGGATTGCTACGCCAAAATAGAGAAAATAGTTCTTTTCTGTTTTTGAAAAAATAAATAGCGAACGCAGTCGCCCTGTCCTTCCCGGCCGCTGTGTGTTAGGACGACTATTAATGATAGAATTCATAACAACACAAGCAGGTGGAATGTGACTACACGGTTACGGGTTTTACAGTAAATGATGCAGACATGTCTTATCGTGAACAGAATGAGTAAATGAATGATTCCATCCTCTCCCTCCAACCCCTAAAATTTGCTTCTCTTTCCTTTGTTTTTTTTTTTTTTTGGATAACCAATAATTTCCAGAACAATATTTATGAAAATTTCCAGAGCATACTTAGATAAGATTAGAAAATAGAAGTAGAATCAATTTCATATTCAATGGTGTCGTCTCAATTCACCATTTGGCTAGTAATCCCGCAAGAGGTAATCTCTATTGGGGTTCGAAAATTCCATGTGGGGTTAGCAGTTGATTAGCAGAGATGCGGTACCCAAAGTCGTCTCACAGCCCCAGGAGTCATTTTCAAACTCACTGCTGAAACCGCAGCAGTTGGACGTACCCAACGGTTCAGCGCTGTTGGATAAGATTTAAGAAGAGCAGAAGAAGCAGCAGCAGCAGCAAAACGTTACGTTTGGCCCCCCCATCCGCTCCCTTCGAAATCATTTGAGTTGTCCATTTTTGTTGGGGTTTACCCAATGGAGGATACAAAGAACCCCACTTAGTGCTGATCATCCAAGTCCTTCAACTAATTTCAATCTTCAAGCTCCGTGCAGCTGTTCATTAGATTTCTGTGCTTTCGTGTGATTCTTCAGTACGTGGATGTTGATTTTGGACGTACGGTTCGCAACTCAGCTGATGTAGGATTCCTTTGCGCCCATGAATTGAATCTGTTCAATTTAACCAGCTCATATTTTTACATAAAATAGACGAATACGGTGTTCATTATATCTCAATCATTTTCTTCTTCCTCCCTCTTCCAGAATGCCATGAATTTCAAAATTCAAAGTATGAGGCTGCTGCATTATTCGAAATACGAGAAATGCATAATATTTTGTGGGTCTTCTACCTGATCAAACCTCAGTATTTCCCTTAAATCTTTTCCCAGCATAACGTTATATATATATGCTCCTTCAAATTCATGATTTAATACCTGCATTAAAAAATAAACCCATAGAATATACTGAGTTAAAGGGCCATTCGTTCTATATAAATTAATATAATAGTTTGAAATTTACGTTGTACTTTTACCACAACCCCCCCCCCCCCAAAAAAAAGTAAAAAAACTCAACCCATAGTGAAAAAAGCACTTGCATGTTAGCAAGTGGATACTAGATGTATGCATATAGACAATTCTACTAAATCTGAGTGTTGTCATGAGGAGATACTTTTATATTCACCAAATAACTATAATTATAAGTGAAGTGAATAAATAGTAAATGTTGGTTAATTATTTAAATTAATTAATATAATCTCTATTATTTATTTATCAAATTCTTAATCATCAACTTAACAGCTCCCACTAAATCTGTCTTTTAACTATTTATGTATCATACACACTCTCTCTGGTACATTTGACAATCGTCTTTGATTATAAAGCAAGAAAAAAGAAAACGAGCAGTATTTGATCAAGGATAGACATGCATGTGGGTTCCAAATCCTACTACTGTTTCAGTAATTCTCTGTTGAAGTAATAAATAATGAGGCAATGATGACAGAATCATTTCGTCCAACCAAATAAACACCGCCCGCGTACGTACAATTCCTTCACTCACCTTTCACCCAACGAAAAAGGCTTTTAGATACCTTTTACCCAACTTTGAAATACTTTTAAATAGTTTAATCACTCTATTTTTATATAAATTTATTAATACGGATATGTGATATCAAAGATGCTAAAAAAAAACCATAAATTCAAAGTGTCCCTAACATATCACAGTGCTCCTCAGCCAATTAATCCCTTCCCTTCTCTTTATACACTGAATTGCATCTGCTAATGGAAACATCAGCATGACATACCACTGTGCCAGCGGCAGTACTTCCTTCCCCTCACTTTATTGACCTCTCCTTTTTGCTCCCCTCCCCTCACATTTCCAAGAATTCAAATCCCTTTTGTCTCTCCCCTCCTATTCTTCTTCTTCTTCTTCGTCCTCCTTCTCATCTCATATTCACTTCTATTAATTATTTCCCCTTCTCTCTGTCTCCTCTGCTCTTCATCTCTTCTATTAATACCTAGCCTCCTCCTTTTCAACTCCTTGTCAATAACCCACAAACCCGAAACCTTGTAATCCCTTCTAAGTTTCTCTCTGTCTCTGTCTCTGTCACTGTCTCTGTCCGTTTTACCAAAAAGATAAGAAGAAATGGCACCAGCAGCATCAACAAGATGGTGCCCGACGCCAGAGCAGCTGATGATCTTGGAAGAGATGTACAAGGGAGGCGTAAAGACGCCCAACACTACCCAGATACAGCAGATCACTGCCCACCTCTCCCTCTATGGAAAGATTGAAGGCAAGAATGTGTTCTACTGGTTTCAGAACCATAAGGCCAGGGATAGGCAGAAGCTCCGAAGAAGACTCTCCAAACAGTTCATGATTCAACCCCCCCATCCACACCATCACCACCAGTTCTATCAAATTAACAACCAACACCATCTTCTTCATCATGTCCTTGAACCGCCCTGTCACACCTCTGGAACCTTCCATCAAGTTCCCATGTGTAACTCTGCCACCTTCCTATCTCAGGTACTGTGTGTGTGAAAATAGTAGCGAGTAGAGTTCTTTCAGCATCAATATTGTTAATAGAAATGAATATTCTTAACTAATTGAAATCATATAGACGCACATTTCTTCCACCAAAATAACCCAAAAAGCTTAAACCCACAAAATATCCAACGTCATATGCTGAATTATAATATTTAAGGCATGCAGTTTTCGAACTGCTGGTAGTGGAAAGTGGAGTGTCCAAAAGAACTGTCGGATCGCAAATATTGGCACCCAGTTGGTACAGATTTTCCCTGGTTTTATCCCTGTTTTAGTCCGGTGAAGATTTAAGACGTCTAATTTCAATTTTTTTTTAAATATATGTGGTGTAGGGGCAAATACAAAATGCATGCTGCCCTCAAATGATAGATTACACGTGGACGTTGGAGATTCCAGAAAAAAAGGAGATGGAAAATTCGGTCAGCAGATCATACGGTGATGATTGGGCCTTCATGACGGATATGGAATCCACCCCAAAATGCTGCCGCGGTAGACCCCTCAAAACCCTAGAACTCTTTCCCGTCACAGCTACCGGTTTCGACGACAAGACTGCACTTCTCTCAACCAAATCTCTGAATGTTTCATCTCCACCGATTAACTGATCCCGTCGCCTTCTCCCCCCTCCCCCCCCCTCTCTCTGTTTGTTCCTCTCCTGTAACTTCTACTGCTAGGTAGCTAGGTCTGAACTCTGCAGCTCTCCAGCTATAGCCAGCTCGGTTTGTTTTATTCTAATTTCAACTTTCAAAATTTCAATGTTAGCGTGTATGTAGCTTTGTGCAAGCAGTACTGCTACACTATGGTGGCCTCAATGGTCAAATGTTATTAACGACAGATAACTCTATTTGAAATAACTGTGACTCTGATTAGATTGATATGTAGCAATTCATCCATGTCATGTCTAGCGGTTATGCATGAAGCCATTTTTTAAGTCCATATACGTCAACTCATATATAACTTCAACGTATCAAGCATGATCAAAGTATAATTAAAATCATTAATAGGTATAAAATTTATATATTATTAAAAAAATAAAAAATAAAAATTAAATGGTAAATTTTTTAAAAAATTGAAATTTTATTTATTTCAATATATTTAACCTAAAAATTTTTATAATATAAAACTTCATTAACATATCATTTAAGACTTACTACATTTGAGCATTTCAAATCCCAATATATTAATCATATTAATTCTCCTAGAGATAAAGACATTTATTATATCATATTGCACCAAATTAACTTCAAAACATCTAATTAATTTGGATTTCATATACAATATTCCCTTTAACCCAATTAATTTAAGGTCTTCGTTCGTTCTGAGTATTATCTTGTCAAACTTCGATTTATTTTGTGAAAATGTGGACTATTTGATCATGAGACTTGTAATATACCAACTTGACTTTATAGTTCTTCGCTTGCTCTCACATGCAATGATAATGTGTGCCGATGCGTTTACTCCTCTCATAAAAATATGGGATGTTTGGCTAAAGTAACCATGAACTTATTACTAATTTAAATCTTCAGCCGGCATTCTTATATAAATTTTAAAAAATAGTAAAAAATTTAAGTCAAATTATATGACACGCCATAAAACTAGCTACCGCATATTTAACTTTATAAGTTGATTTGAATTTTTTATTAATAATGCAGACCTAATTATGCTTTCCTTTTAATCGGCGTCTCTCCTCTAATCATTTATGGTATAACCACAAAGAGCATATTCATTAGCACACGAATATATACAAACCATCATTGAGACTTCCTTTGATATATTGGAGGACCGATTTAATCGCTTCATGATGAGTTTTGATCCAATGATAAATAAATACAAACCATTATTGAGACTTTCTTTAATATAATAGAGGATCGATTTAGCCACATCAAGATATATTTGATTCAGTGTTTCTATGTACCTACTAATCAAGTTGACGCCATAAAGATTACTCGGCCTCGTTCAAGAAAGGGATTGAAGATTTGAAGCATGTAAGGTCAACAGTATTACCATTATTATTCTTCCTTAACTCTAAGCCACTCGCTATGGGGTATTGACCAGATTGCACACTTCTATAGGGAGTTTCTTGAGAACCTCCTTCTCATATGTACTTTGAGACATGAACATCTTGTTTTCTTTTTCAATTTTGAGATAATGAGACATCTGGTCATTAACTGTTATTTCAAACTTCTTATAAATGCTTTACTTGAACTCATCAAATAATGAAGAATTATTTCCTATAAAACTCAAGTCATCAATGTAAAAACTCACAGGCATCTCCATTAATAAAATTTTTCATATAAAATGCATGATCATGAAGGTATTTCTACAACTTTCATTAAGAAAATACCTGTTGATTATTGCATTCCTTGTCTGTGGTAGTTGTTTAAGTCCATAATTAACCTGTAACTTTATATTTACACTTGACTTTGCCATACTCCAAGGGTTTTTCAACATATGCGCATATGTTTTATTCAACATATTGCATATGTTTTTCAACACTTGACTTTATATGTTTTAATCTCTGTGGCATCATAAATTTTCCGCAAACTCGTTGTCTTTGTTGACTGAGCCTCCAATGCTAAAGATAAAGAAGCAGCACCTCATCAATTAGATTGTGATCCAAACTGAGAAGGATTAACACTCCTTTGGGACACCAGCAGAATAATGGAGTATCATGTGGAGGATTTGCCTCCCAATCGTTTTCACTCACCTGCACCAATCCTCTCTTCAAGAATAAGATCTACGCATTTATCAGCTATAGTCTTCCCCATTCTACTTCTAGCCCCTCTTCAAAAACAGCATCTCTAGTCATGCAATTTGCATGGACGGAGGTTTATACAACTTATAACTCATGATTCTATTATCATAACTGAGAATAATATATTTTAAACATTTGTCATCAACTTTCATCCTCCAAAATCTTTGCATAGGCAACATGTCTAAACATTCTAAAATGTCTGACACTAAGCTTGGAAAAACTGCATGCCCCTTAAAGGATTCACCAGTGGAACACTCTTTGTTGGGCATTGGTTTGATAAATGAGCAGTACTAGAGACCTCTTCAACCCAACATTCTTTAGTCAATTTCTTTCCTTTCAACATGCTTCAAATTACGTCAAGAACGGTTCCATTTTGTACTTTCAGAAACTCCATTCAATTATGGTGTGTTGGACAGTATTGGATGATGTCTACTTTCATACTCTTTGCAAAAATTCACACAAACATCAGAAGTTTACTCACTTCCTAAATCATTTAGGAACACAGCATCGTGATGTGGTGGCCATTTTTCTTCTTTACAAAACTTATAAACTATTTAAACACATCAAATACTATTGATTTTTTTCTTTAAGAAAAACAACCTAAGTCTTCTTACTATGATCATCAAAAAAAAAAACAAGAAAGTGCCTATTTTTTTCCTTTTAACTTTCAATTCAATGGGCCACACACATCGATATGAAAAATTACTAGTGTTTGTGATGCCCTTTATTTCACTTTTTTGGAGAAGTTAGATCATCGATAATTTTCGAGAACACAGTTTTTCATAAATCTCATTTGAATAGTCAATTAGGGACATACCTCTCACCATGTCAGTCCACCAAATTTAAGTTGGCCACACCACAACTAGGCCTCGTCTTTCGAGATTGCATTCAAACACTTCACCTCACCATGTTTGATGTCTAAGAAGGTTTCTAAAATACTCTAATTCTCATAGTTAATTTTCTTTCTAATTCAGGAACTTTAGGTTGGAAGATTTTTATTCATGACTAATACTTCTTGGATCTCAGTTTGAAGAACATTTAATCTTTCCAACCGATGCGTGGAAATTATACGTGATTACCCAAATAAGCATACTGCTAGTCAACTGGATGGTGTGACGCATGCTGGATTACCGTAACTTCAGAATTTTTTTTGTATAATACTTAAACTATACATTACAAAGAGACAAATTACATTTTTTTTCTTTCAAAAAAAAAAAAAAAAAGGCTGAGATCCAGTATAAGTTTTATTTTTTTCATGAAGTTTTATTTTCTTATTTTTACTAAAATACAATAATTTATTTCTGTGATTGAAATTAAAGGGTGTCAGAATTTTTATTTGACGACAATAATTGAAATTATAGTTAAGTTTGCATAGAATAACCAAATGGTGCCAAGATCTACAATGACATCAGAAAATAATAGTAACAAGCTGTTTAAATATATGATGAGATATCCTTTATGACTAATTCTTTAATTATCTCGAACTACTCTTCTCAAACTCATGGATATTTGAGAAATACTTCATGAATTTAATTGGCTTGCTTTCTTCACCAGTTGTTATTATTTTGACTAATTGAGACATGTAATATGTATGTATGTATGTATGGAACTTGCATGCCTTCTGTGGTTTCATGGGCAGCATAGACGTGATTTAAAAGGTAGATTGATTTTTTTTGGTTTTTTTCTTTCGGCCAAGAAGCAGCAATAAGCGAATAAGCATTGGCTAAAAAAAGACAGATGAGCATCAAGAAATTACATCCCACCGACTGTGGAAGCTTTGAGTTGACCTGTTTTATGCCATGTGAAAATTTTATAATAATATTTTCATTGTAATTAAAATGATGACATTTATGGTCACAATTTAGGCCGATAAACAACAGGCAAGTGATACAAATATGCTAATAATATAATCCTAGAAGATTATTCAAGTTAACTTGAAATGTGATAAAATATTCCCTATAATTAATTCCGTAATCTGCTGTAACATACAGAAACTATATATTATAACTTAGCATAAAGATACTTTTTTCTTTTTAAATCATAAACAATAAAATGCATGGTTAGTCTTTGCTTCCAATCAAACTCTCTGCTATGAAACGGAGAGACTGGCTGGGAGAGAGGAGCATGAGGATGAGGAGGAAGAAGAAGATCTCCATTTATTTTTTATTTTTTATTTTTTATTTTTTATTTTTGGGTATGGAAATGGAAGTTCTGAATAGTCTAGATCTAGTTATTAGAAGAGACGAGATAGTGTGGTTCTGCTACCACTGCTAGTACTGCTCATTAAATGTGGTGCGGCTCATTTCAACGTTACACATGTTGAGAGAAAACAATAAAAAATATCATCAGACGAGAAACGTTACCTTTGTGATTTGATAGGGATGCTTCTTCGATAGCTCATTTTTAAATTATTTTATTTTCTAATTTTATTATCAATTCTTACAGTAATGTCAATATTTATTTATGTAGAAAAAAAGCTACCCAAATCTGTGCATTTTGTTAAAAAAAAAAAAAAAAAAAAATCTAAAATTAATATCTGTTTTAATTTCTTTGGACTTTTAACTGGATATGTATCATATATATCGTGAAATATGATCGGCTTAAATTACTTTTTAAATAATTAATTAAAAGTAGAGTTTTTTTTTTTTATTAAAAAAAAAGGGAGAACATTGAAACGTAATGCCTAAAGAATTTTGTAATATTTTTTATGTTATTTTTGACGAAGGGTATTTTGTTTGGTGGTAGATTTTTCAACTCTTCTGCATTACGTAAAAAGCTGACAAGAAATTGGCAAAGTTTCAGTAATTGAAGGACGTGGATAGGAAAGCCACCGAAGGCTTTCTTCTTCTTCTTCTTCTTCATCGTCTGTTTCTTGGGTCTGCAGCCGGTGCCGTAGTCTCTGGTAGGCCTGAGACAAGACGATGAGTTGAAACAGCATCGCAAAACAGGGATTCTCATGTAAAACTCATATGCATCGAGTTGACGAGTTAAAAGAGCTCACAAAAACCAATAAACTGAAATTTCCCCCCTTTTTTCTTTTTTTTTCAATATCCATGCTGACGACTGATCAGGGATTCTTTATTTATTGGGTAACTCATGAATTGTTTTATTTCTTGGAATTGACATCCCTCATATTTGTCAAACAATGACCGATCACGGCAGGTAGCAGTAAGCGAAGGAGGCTCCTATCAATCCCTCGTGTTTAAAAGGAGAGCTGTTCTCTATTCCACTGTCTAATGAAATATTTAGAAGGCTGTTCTGGCCTTTTTTAATGTGTATCTTTTGTTTAATATTACTCTATCCTTAAAACTATGCTCCTCAAAACTTTGAAACCAACGTCCCATTTTTCTATATAAAATGTTTTAATATCCTTACGATGCTAACTGTAAATCATAATATTTATCTATTTATTTATTTTTTTATAAAAGTCAGTTAATATTAATGGGTAGATGATGAATAAGATACCACATAAGATAAAGTGAGTAAAATGTGATATTACAACAAAGCCTGTTTATTAAACTTTTGTAATGTCAAAATATTTATCTATCGAATATTATTACATCAAGTTCGTATATCAAACAAATTAGTTTTAGGCGCATGTAAAGTTTTATGTGATACTTTAAATAATATGATGTATTATTTATCTATTTGTTAATACGAATAATCTCATATAAAAATAAATAAATTAATAAATGTTATATTATGTAAAAATATTTAAAAATGTATTTCTTAAATTCTAATTATGTTTATGAGCAAGTATTGCAAATTGACTCTACACTTCAATAATATCTTCATGCTCTCTTGCACTAACGTAACTAAACCATAGAATTTTTAATTAAATATGATTTTTTGAAATTTAGAGATTATTTTCTATGATTAAAAAATTACTCTATGCTGGATTTTATATTTCGTCATGCACCGAAAGTCATACTTAAGTACGATCCTATTATTAGGTTTATCCCTGAGAGTTTATTGTTGTTAATAATTAGAGGATAATTGGCCCTTAAATAGTGAGGATGATTGGAAAATAAATAAATAAATCAATCAATAAATCTTAGTTTGAATTAAACAAAAAAAAAAAAAACCCTATCGATCGGCTATTATTGTGAAATGGCTTGATTCACCATTGACATCCGGAAACGTCAATTCTATCAATAAAAACAGCTAAAATAATAGATATTATAAGAAAAAGTAATTTTAATGATAGAAATTTTCCATAGTTAAAATTATAATTCTTTTTGTTAATTATTTTTAATAATGAAATTTTTTTTTGCCTTTTCCTTCTCTTTTTGTCGTTAAAAGGATTAGCGACAGAATCTTAATTCCCAATGTTGATAGTTTGGGTATCAACGACAGGAATTTTTTTGTTGTTAAATGTTAACAATTGTGAAAGTAATTACCAAACTTTTAATGAATATTCTTTCATTAAATCTAAACAATTATAAATGTAATCAAAATTTTAGCAGTATTTTTACCCCGCCGTTATGATAACATCATTAATAGCTAAACTTTTTATGATAACATTTGTCATGCTGTTGATGGGTTCGGTCACGACATGGACCGATTTAGTTACAACGCGGGCCGATCCGACAATTAACCCACTAGCTAACGAAACCCAATGAGAAGCAACGCTCAGGAACCGTCCAATCAGTTCATTTGTTGTGAACAGGTCAAAGGAGGAGCAACAGTCTAGGATCAGAGGATAGTCTCTGTGGCTCAACCAATCACAACAAAGTCCACCATTCATCTCAATGATAGCAGTCTGGCAGCATAGAAGACGCCGGTGCAACAAGTCTCAACCAATGGTGATGGCCGTCAACTATGGAGAATCATCGTACCCTCCGACTAATGACAGCCCAACCAACTCACGCAAGAAACAGCCTGACCCTTATCAACCGCCACTAGTTGCGGTCACGTTACCGCCATAAGACGACATCTGATACGTTGGCTCCCGTCAATGCCCTAGCGGTCCGCGAATCCTGACGAGATACCTGTCATGTGCTTTGGCGCCAAAACTTTCTCAACAAAGCATTACAAATATTGTTCTTCTTCACAAGAAGAGGGATCAATCAATTTTCAACTAAAGTTACCCTTGAGTGAGACACAATAGTCCAGAAAAAACCAAAGCTCTCTTTTCCCAGTACGGCTCTTTTTCCTCCTCGCGAAGTCACTCCCGTCAAGCACACCCTAGTGAGCTATTCACCGAGTGCAACGCATCGAAACCCAATCCTCAATCTCTTTAAGCCGCTCCTCATTGAGCGCATTACAGGAGTTCAATCATCCTCTCACATCCCGTACATACGTGGAACTCTATATTCTTTACATCATCATTATATTTTTCTATTTTATTGGAAATATTTTTGACTTGAGTAACGAATAATAAATCGGGGAGTGAATCCTACAAATCCTCTGACATCTTATTTATACTTTGTGGTATATAGATTTAAGATTAATAGAGATGAAGACTGGACCAGCTCCAATTT
>JAOVVI020008297.1:0-10246 GCA_028571085.2 Nepenthes alata
CGAGGCACCACATGGAGACACACTTGGTCGGATGAAACTCTTCTCCAACAGCTCTTATAATTACTACTTCAATTCCTTAAGCTCCAATGGTACCATTCTATAAGGAGTTTTCGATATAAGTGCAGCTCCAAGTATAATTTCAATTTTGAATTCAATCTCTCAATTTGGTGGTAATCCCAAAAGTTCTTTTAAAAAACATCTTGAACTTCATATTCCACCAGTAAAAGCTAAATAGTCTTGACATCCACTTCTCATCCAATGGAAAGCATGCAACGTCGAAATCATGTATGGGTATTATTTTTGCATTACTCCTTGAAAATAAAATAATTCACATCCCGGAATTGAAAAATGCTCCCTCTTATGACAATAATCTACGCAAGAATGATAACTACCTAACCAATCCATACTTAAAGTTATATCAAAATCATATATGTCAAGTAAAATCAAATCTACTACTAACTCTAATCCATTGATCCAAACAATACTTCTGGGCTACGAAAAATGCTCTGGTGGCATATTTGTTATCTAACCCTGTATATCAGGTTTAAGGTATATCGTCCGCCACAGAACGTTAAAGTTTGAGGTATCATGGGTAGCGCCTTAGAATGTATGGATACATACACATTTCATTCATCGTTTGGCTACTCCGTTAGCTGGTAGGGTCAATTTGCCCTGGTCTGTAAAGTAAAGAAGTTTATAGATGTTTTAGAACCTAAATAAATCAGTAATAAAATAAAAAAGATAAATATATTTTGAAAATACAATTATTCATGTTTCATATTTATACATCTTTATTATACCCCTATAACATTCCTCTACTTTATTTTGAATATATTGCTTATTGTCTTTAATTATATAGTGTCTTACTAAGTATTTGGCTCACTCATTAATACTTTCTTTCCTTCAAATGAGTATGAACTTAGACCTAATGAGGCAGAGTAAAGGACCAGAAGTCGGCTAGGCAGGAAGACCTTGGAAGATACTTTAAAGACTTCGTTTTGTGAGTTTTGTACCCTTTTGGAGTATTTTGTATATTTTGATATGGATATGTATTGTGATTGTATGTATATGTTGATGATGTACAGGTAGTTAGTTTTCGCTGTATTCTAATGGATGTATGTGCTTTTACAGATTTTTATAGTTTATTTGGGTACCTAATGGTATCTTATTTGAGTCGACGTCGTGATCGGAGTAAGGATGTTGGTGTCATGGTTATAGTTGTGGCTTTTTAGATCTTATGTGTGTGTTTGTTGTCGAAATATATGTAATGTACAAGAATTTTGTACATGTTTGTATTAGTTTAACAGTCAATTTACAGCCGGAACCATGCTGAATTCCGGTTAGAAAATGTGATCCGTCACATAGATGACATACTCATAAAAAAGCATATTAGCCAACAACCATATTCGATATTTGACCAAAGCCTTTGAAGTACTTCAAGCAAACCAAATAAAGCCAAATCCTACGAAATGCATGCTTGAAGAGCTGTTCGAAAAGTTCGTTGGCTTCATTTCTTCACACCGAGGGATTAAGGCTAGTCCAGATATGATCAAAGCCATTATAGACTTGGAACCTCTCCAATCTTTGAAAGAGGTCCAAAGATTAACCAAAAGGCCCATCGCCCTATCCAGGTTCTTGGAAAAATTAGGTGCGAAGTATTTTTCCTTCTTTAAGGCTTTGAGAGGAGTTGAGAATATTGGATTCCGATGAGTAAAGGAATATTAGCAAGCATTCCATGAGTTGAAAGAATACCTAGCAAATCGGCCTCTCTTAACTTGTCCTAAGGAATGCGAAGAGTTATACATCTACTTGGCCATTTTGGATACTGCACTGAGCTCAGTTTTGGTTAAAGAAGAAGCCAGGATACAACAACCAGTACACTGCATCAGTAAGATCCCAATGGATATAGAGACTTCACATTCTCGTGCCAAAAGAGACGCACTGGCCTTGATTTATACAGCAAGAAAACTCTAGTTCTACTTCTAGGCCCATAAGATCATTGTACTGACTAACCAACCATTAAAAGGGATCTTGTAAAAGCCAAAGATGCTCGAATGCTTGATAAGGTAGGCCATCGAATTCAACAAATTTGACATAGAACTCAAAGCACGACTATCCATAAGGGGCCAAACTCTCCTGAATATAAATAAAAAGAAAATATAAATATACCAATGATAGGGTTTAAAGATAATTACCTTTAACTTCTAATTTGACAGATTTGACCAAATAATACTTCAAAATTTCTCTTCTTTTCTTCCTCTCTTCCTTCCCTTCTATTTCTCTCTCTTTCTTCTCATACGAAATGCTCAAAAATAGTGCACATCTTCTTATATAGACAAACTGGCGCACAAACACTGTCTTAGGTGCGCATCATGTCCTGCGCCTAACTCTTATCACACAAGCCGCCTAAGGCACTCATCAGGCACGAGCAATTTGTTAATATCATGCTTGAGTGCCCAAGATGAGAGCATCAAGCGCTCATCAATCTGCCCGAATCTTGCTTAAGCGGTCTAGAAGCGATCATCAAGCACGCCTAATTTACCAAAAGTGTACATGAACATACATCGAAAGTGCCTTAAGTGCCAAGCCTACTGCTTTCTTCTCTGAATTTTCTTCAAATTTATATTATATAATTATTTTTAATATATCTAAAATAAATTTAAAATAAATTGATAATAACAAAATAATTAAATTGGAAAGTAGGTGTTACATCCTGAGTAGGGGAATCTTCATGGGGAGCAAGGCTCGGCGACGACTTATCAATCCTCGGGCTCGAAGCCGGTGAAATTCTCCTGCACAAGAGGGGTAAAGAAGGATGATACAAGAGAGTTATAGACCCGAGGTCGCCTAAAAAAATTCCCAAATCTCCTAAAGCCACTGACTGTAAAAGGCCAACTCCAAATGCCTCCTATGCTTCTAGAACCTTAGATGGAAAAGAGTTAGGTTCAGACGTTTCGTCTATTGCTCCACCGTTATTTATGGACAGCACAACAGGAGCAGCTAGAGAAGTTAGAGTCGATTTATTGGACGAAGGAGAGCCGACTAAAATTCGGATCCCATACTCAGCTATAAATGGAGTGGCTATCGGCCCTCTATTATGCATAGCTTGGGGCACAAGGTTGCATATCTCCATAGAAACATCAGGGGAAACTCTCTCTACAAGTTTGAATGCTAGCACCTCTTTAAAAGATGGAGCACCAGATGAGGCAAAAACTGGAGTCAACCTCCAAGATAGTTCACCTACATTCAACTCAACCATCTCATCAAAGGCTTCATCAATCATCTTATTCAAGGTACAATTCAAAGATAAGACAGATGAACAGGCCACCGAAGCACCAACCTGCTTGATCATTGCCTCTAGAGAAATCTGAATGAAAGCTCCCTTCTCTTTTTGGTCTGCTGGAGGCCATATCGGCTACGACTTTTCCACCCAAAGTAACCTGCCATCTGACGCCGTCTAATGCCCTCTGGGTCAAAAAATTCCCCATCTTCCACTACTCAGCAAAATTATTCTCTATCAATCTGGTCAGAGGCTTGGACATACAAACCTCATTATCCAAGACCACACTAAAGTAAACAAAATTGATAGCTCTCTAGTTGTTGGGGAGAGTCCAATAAAAGGGAATCTCTATGAAAAATTATCAATCCTTCTTTGACAGAATTTGAGTTTCCTCCGGTTATTTTAAATCCCATTCTAGAGATGAAAGAGGTCTAATCACCCTCTTGGTTGAATTTGAAAATGACCTTGACGGTCCGAACGTCCAACCTAATCCCCTTATGACGAAAAAAAAAGCACAAAGAAACAATATATCACACTATATTGGGGTGAAGATGAACAATAGGGATCTCTAGGGCCTCCATTATTTCATAAAATTCTCGAACCAATGAGATCTTGAGGCCTTCTTTTACGTGTACCTCATAAATAGTAATGAAGCCATACCTTGGACGACAATCTCTCTTAGAAGGCGAGGGAACTTGAAAAGAAATTATGATAGGGATGCAATATCTCTCATAAATCTCCCACACATGATCAATTGTGAGGTGAGAAGGTATGTTAGCAACCCTTTTGGTGGTGGTTCGAGGAGCCATGACAAATAGAAGTCAACAAATCATGAAGCTAGGCTCGAAGAAGAAGTGCAAAAGATAGTAAGGTGAAGCGGAGAAAAAGACACACAGAGATTAAATTTGAGAAATTTGGCTAAAACGATGAGTCCTATGCACCGGTCTACTTCAAGGAATATAGTGTTTTGATGATAAGGGACACATGTTGATGCGTACCTGGATCCGACTTCAAATAGATTCGGATTTGCCTGGATTGTTTAAATCGGCTCCGTTCACTGAGTGCGAATCCTGCACACCGCTAAAACGAACAAGAGGTCAGTGTGTCGGCGGGAGGTTGTCCCACCGAAAATACTCCGACGCTCAAGTCAATAAAGCCTCCTAAATCAGGGATGGTAATGATGAAAAGTGAGAGAAAGTGAGAGGGTTGAGTTGGTCGGTCGGGAGTGCTGGCTTGCCGAGGACGTAAGCGATCACTTCCTACTCACAGGGAACGTAAGGAAATGATGTTCTGAAAGCGTGAAAGCTTTCGGGAATGACTCTCGGAAAGTCGATTAGGTCTCCAAGAAGCTGGAGGCCTCTTGTGGGGTTAAGAGGATGAACGCCCTGAAGAGTGGAAGAGACGATGGGCCTCCGTCCAGTACTCTGTAAGCGCTCGTGGATGTAAGAGTTTTTTTTTGTACGCAAGAGCTTGGGTATGTGAGAGATTGTTTGTCAATGATCCTCTATGTACGTAAGAGTTTGCATGCAAGAGCTTGTGTGTCAATCAGAACCTCCTGTCTGTCAGTAAGAACGTGTCCTGTGTAAGTAAGAACTCGTCCCTGAATGAGAATTCTAGGGTTTTACTTAAAGGTTGACAGGGTGATCTCTCTCCTTTGGAAGGTGTGATCCCCTGCGTTATTTTGGTTGGCCTGTCTTCCAAAGACGGCGCCAGTTGCCAAATGGACCAAGATAGCTTCCTTCCACGTCGGTCAGTGGCTTTTCAAATTGTTTACCTTTCTTCTGTGTATTTTACCGTTGGAGAGCCCCAGTTGGTAGAAAATTTAAAAAATCTGCCCCCTTCCTTATGGGAAGGGCGCTGATTTTGTTAATGTCCATTTTGGGGGCTGGCTGGAATCGTGGAAGATGCTGAGAGGGCCGTTGCTGGCCGTCTGATAAATCGTGGGCTCAAATGGGCGAGGTCCGTAACCGTAAAAAGTCTTTGTTGGGCCTACTGCTATAGTACATCCGGTCAACGCTTGAGTTGATCGTCTGTACGTGAGTTGGTCGTCTGCTGAGGTCTAGACGGTCAACGTTGGCGTTGAACGTCTTGTGTCTTTCAGGGTTTGGGCTTGTGTCTTCAGTTGGGCTGTTCACTAGTTGACCGTCCAACAGGCCGTTTTGGGCATATGTTAACCTTCGGCCAGCCCATTTTCGGTATATCCGTCACTAGCCCCCATGCCGGTGGCCAGAATTCTAGCCTCTAGTATGTTCATAATAGGATGCCCCTTCTTACCCTTCGTCGTTTCAAGATCTCGGAGGACTCTATGAAAGACGAATAGGGCAATTTGACCGGAACTGTTGATCGTCTGTGGCTAGTTTCGGAGAAAAATATTGACTAGAACTGTTGACCGTCTTCGTCAGTTCTAGAGAAGAATATTGATAAAAACTGTTGATCGTCTTTGGCCAGTTCCGGAGAAAAACGTTGACCAGAACTGTTGACCATCTTGATCAGTTCTGGAGAAGAATATTGACCAGAACTGTTGACCGTCTTTGGCCAGTTTCGGAGAAGAACATTAACCAAAATTGTTGACCGTCTTTGATCAGTTTTGAAAAATTTTTTGCCAGCCTTGATGGACGCATGGCCACCAGTCGGCTTGCAGGCCAAAAGCAGACATAGATCTTCTTTTGGTTAGGTGGATATCCTGGCCATTAATACGTCAGAGATCCGCCTTTTGAAGAGCCAAATAGGGAGGTGACACGTGGCAGGACTGACGGCGTCCTTTCTGAGGGGTTTAAGGCGTTTTTCCGTTCAAGTTTCCCTCCAAGTATTGAAGTTCTTCTACGCCTCCTTGCCTTCATCTTCTTCGTCTCCGACTTTCCTTCTCAGAAACCCCAGCCCTTCCTGCAATCCATGGCCTCTGTCGCCGACATCGCCTCTATCCTCAGAGAGGGTGACGTTAAAGTACTTTGCGTTGAGTTTAACATCCCGAAGGAAATCACATGGAGAGTCCTGGGCAAAGATGACAGAGCCTTTGCTCCACCGGCAGGGCACATCACAGTGTATGAGGCCCACCTGAGGAGCGGCCTCCGTCTTTCTTTGCCGGATGATTTACTGTCCGTCCTGCGAGCCCTACGAGTCCCAATCACCGAACTCCATGCCAATGCCATCCGGTAACTCTACACCCTCTGTATTTTCCTCTGTACGTATTCTAAGAGGTTGAGGATGTCGATGGTGAATGGCTTGTTCAAAATAAACCAGGGAGGCGAGTGGATATCGCTCGTCCCCTGTCTTTGCCTAAAAATAAACACGGCCATTTACGACTCACTCAAGAACTGGAAGAAACAGTTCTTTTTTGTGAGCGTGGGGGCGACCTAGCCCCTTGTGAAGGACTGGGGCCAGGTACCAGAGGTGTATATGGAGACGCCGTCTGTGGCGGAGACGGCATCCTTGGAGGCTTGACCGATTTGGTCAAAGAAAATACTGCTGACTTCAAGAGGGACTTCCTAGTTTATAGGGCGGAAACCAAAAAGGTGAACTGGGGACCGCCTTCCCTGGTTCAAAAGCCCATGCCGCCAACAAGAATGATGCAGCCGAAGGACTCCAAGGGCCTGATCGTCCATATCTGACCTACTGATGAATGGTTTATTAGCCCGTTGCCCAAGAAGGTGCTGGAGACGCCTTCGTCGTCGTCGTCCTGTGTCGATTATGTCACTGCCAGGATCTGCAGCAGCCCTGGCAGTATTGCGGGCATGGAGGAGACCTACGAGGACTTGCCGGTGGAATTAGGAGAAGGAGTCATCCAGGCGCAGCCCGCGCCACAAGTGGTTCCTTGTGCGGTGTTGACGGAGTCCTTTACACAGCTCGCCTGTGAGCTAGTGGTGGAGGCATGGGAGCCATCCGTTAGCTCTCCAGTTGCGCGGACTCCTACTGTGGAGCCAATGGTGGAGCTTGATCCTCCAGCAGCTGCTGCGGATGCTGCAGTTGAGGAGCCTGCAGTCGCTATGGACGATACTGATGAGTTGTTGGAGAGCATTCTAGAGGAGGCTGCCACTAGCTCGGCTCGAGTGGATGTCGCTCTTGGTCCACCGCCGCCTGGGCCAGGTCTGGAGGCTAGGCCCGAGAGGCCCGCGAGGAGATTTTGGGAGGTATGATTCTTGGCTTGGCTTCCGCATACCTTCTCCTTTCCCGAATTTCTAACTTGTTCTTTGTTTGTCTCTTGTGCAGCCGAGGAAGTTGGCTTCTGCCATCATCAAGGTGTTAAAGTAGCGTGACCAGGCGATTGCCGATAGGGAGGCAGAGATCGCACGGCTGGATGCCAGGCTGGCTGCTTCGGGAGGGGAGCACCGCGAGGAGACTGCTGCCCTCGAGACTGTCCTGGCGAGAGTGGAAATGAAGAATGCTAACTTGAAGGCTGAGGTTGCTCGCTTGAAAGAGGAGGATGATCCAAGCAAAGCACGCATCAAAGACTTGCTGAGTGAGTAGCAACCATGGAGAACGATCTGAGTCTCCAGATCCGTCCTCCTGAGGTCGAGGGTATGATGCACACGCGGCTGTTGGAGGGGGTCAACATTTGTCGACGTGTTACGCGGTTGATCGATCCCGACTTCCCCGTTGAGCTCCTCAACCTAGCAAACCATCCGGTGCAGCATAGACCGGGATTACCCCCTCAGTCCCGTAACAGAGGCTGAAGGGCGTCTCACGTGTTGGTTCCTTTGGGGTTGTTCAATAAAACCAGAGAACGAAAGGAAGCTCATCCGCCTAGGAGCCCCCTGCGTCCTCCGGCTTAGTTTTTAACCCGTGGAGCAGCGTTCGATTTGTGACCTCCACCTGTCCATTCGCTTTGGGGTATGCTACCGAAGTATGGACCAGATTGATGCCAAGGCTGGCGCAATACTTGGTGAAGCGTTTCCAAGAGAACTGGGTCTTGTTGTCGGTCACAATGACCTCGGGGATACCAAATCTACAGACGATGCTCTGGTAAAGAAATTCCAGGGCATTATGCTCTATAATTTTTGCCAGTGGGACTGCCTCGACCCACTTGGTGAAATAGTCGATGCCAACGATGATGAATTTTCTTTGCCCCGTGGCAATGGGAAATGAGCCAAGAAGATTAAGCCCCCATTGCGCGAAGGGCCAAGGGGCCTGAAGAGTTTTCAGATCCACGGATGGCTAGTGGTGAATGTTGCTATGAAACTGACATCTTTCACATCTCTTCATAAACTCAAGCGCGTCCTTTTTCATCGAGGGCCAGTAGTAGCCCTGACGCATGACTTTGAAAGATATATTTTTTCTACCAATGTGAGATCCGCAGATCCCGAGGTAGACTTCGCCTAAAGAGTAGTCAAACTCTTCAGGAGTTAGACAGCGGAGGTATGGGGTCGAGTAGCCACGGCGATATAACCGTCCGTCAACCACAACATACCAGCCGGCTGTTTTCTTCACCAGTTTGACCTTCTCCATATCATCTAGCAATGATTCGTCCACCAGATAGCTAAGGAAATACGTCATCCAATTTTTTACTTCGGAAATCTGTATTGCCTCTCGTTTCTCAATACTGGGAGCGTTTAGGATCTCTCGCATGTCCCTCAAATACTATTCTGGATTTTCGGCTGCAGCGGCTTTGGCCAGTTGGTCTGCCTTCTAGTTTTCAGTTCGGGAAACATGAACCAGGGTCAATTTGTCAAAATCCTGGACGGCCTCCCTTTCCTTTGCCAAGTACTTGGCCAGGTCAGGGTTGTTCGCCTCAAAGCCTCCGTTAACCTGGTTAACGATTAGCTCAGAGTCGCTGTAAACTGCCAGTCTCCTGGCAGAGCACTCATTGGCCAATCGTAATCCAGCTAGCAGGGCCTTGTACTCAGCAACATTGTTGGTTGCCAGGAAATTGAGCCTAAGGAAGTATTTCACCTCAAACCCGTCGGGGGTCGTAAGGACCACTCCAGCGCCACTGTCAGTGTCCGTAGACGATCCATCCACGTGGAGTATCCATTCCAAAACTCCGTCAAGCAGTTTCATACTTTCCTCGGGCTATTCCTTGAGAACTGGGGTTGTAGTCTCGACAATAAAATCAGCCAGCGCCTGTGCCTTTACAGCAAGCCTGGGGTAAAATTTGATGTTGAACTCGCCCAACTTGATAGCCCATTTCACTAACCATCCAGAAACGTTAGGTTTCTGGAGTATGTTTTTCAGAGGTTGGTCTGTAAGGACCACTATCCGGTGGGCCTGAAAGTATGGCCTTAACTTTCGCGTAAAAAATATTAGCGCAAAGGTTAATTTTTCTGCGCCTGAGTAACGGGTCTCCGGGCTGGTTAATGTTTTACTCACGTAGTAGACCGGCTACTGAGCGTCAGAGTCCTGGCACACGAGGACCAAATTGAGGGACGCCTCCGACACCGCTAAGTAAAGGTATAGCTCCTCTCTGCCCTTGGGTGACACCAACAACGACAGGCTAGCCAGATACCGTTTCAGTTCATTGAAAGCAGTTTGATAGTCTGCCGTCCATTGAAACTCGTTAGATTTTGTTCCTCTAAGGGCCTTGAAGAAGGGCTGGTACTTATCACAGGACTTTGCAAGGAAGCGGGACAGTGCTGTCAGCCGTCCAGTCAATCGTTGGATGTCTTTTACGCTCCATGGTGGAGCCATATCGGCGAGCGCCTTGATCTTCTCTGGGTTTACCTCAATCCCCCGTTGGGAGACGATGAAACCCAGGAATTTGCTGGAGGCTACTCCGAAGACACACTTAGCCGAATTTAGCTTCATGTGATGCTTACGAAGCACCTCGAATGACTCTGCCAGGTCGCGGACGTGGTCACCGGTGACCTTGCTCTTGACGAGCATATCATCGACGTAGACCTCCATGTTGCAACCAATCTGTTTTTTGAATACCTTGTTAACTAGCTGTTGGTAGGTCACTCCAGTATTTTTAAGTCCAAAAGGCATTACTTTGTAGCAGTAGGTGCCATGATCGGTCATGAACGAGGTGTGTTC
>JAOVVI020008298.1:0-14270 GCA_028571085.2 Nepenthes alata
TTCTCACTTTCTCAAGCCCTCACCGTCGACTTTCTCTCTCTCTCTATCTCACTAATTGATACACTCACCACTAACTGATGCCGGTTCCGGTTGAAATCAATGGAGGAATTTAGGCAGGGGAATTCAGACGAGGGAGCAGAGCAATAAAACGAGGTAGAGAAGGTTACAAAACATCCTTGTTATAGTTCTACTAGGAAGTCTGAGCTGCAATAGTTTGGGCCTGAACGCTTATGAGATGGGAAGAGCCACTATTGTATGTAGTTCTATTGGGAGGTTTCAGATTCAATGATTCTGAGCATCATATTTGAGAAAAGTGGATTCGATGGTTTATTTGATGGGGAGAACTATCCTTATTTCCATGTGGTTGGAATATTCATGGAGTGGGATAGGGAATCGTACTCGACTTAGAAGAAAAATGAAGATTTGATGAGAATATGATTGAAATATAATTGGGGTTTGACAAATTCTCCCATTTTCTCCCTTGTTTTTTTGGAGTTCATCTGTGTCTGAAAGTTCTTATCACAACTAGAAAATCTAATTCTTTTAATGGAAAAACTTGTACCACCATATGTTGTAATAGAAATAAAATGTTTAATTGGTGATTGTTTTCATCATTTTATGAAATCAAATGCATAGAAGATCTTAGTAGTTATTACATCTCTTGTAGCGGTCTTAAGCTTGTGCTTGAATGCTATGATTGCCCACCATGAGCTTCAAGGGACCCTACATCTGCACTGTGATTTCCTTGTGTGGAAATTTCCAATTCTGTGAGAACTGTGCTAGGTCTTTTATGTGATATGGAAACAAGGACCTTACACAGCTGAAATTTCTCTCCAAATCCAAGTGTTTCTGCTAGTAGTTTGTGTTCTACCCAATGTTACATAGATAGGTCCTACCTACTGTGTATTAACCATCAAGGTCCATCAAGCATAAAATTAAGACTACTACTGTCGAGTTTGAACCATAGATATAGCATCTGTGAAATGCAGAGGTAAGGATGTGTACATGTAACCTTCCCTGGAGTCCACAATGCCACAAGACTGGGTTGGTGTCTTTGTATAGTATTTCAGCCAAAAGTTCCCTTCTCATTTGGGTTTTTTATCAACTAACATGTAAATGATGTGCAGGTGGACTTTTGCATTAGTTATGGTCTATTTCGCGGTATGTCCGGCATCAATTTACGCATTTGTCATGTTGAATTGTTATGGTGATACATGTTATATTGTATATGTATTACCATTTCAAATCCAATATAGTCTATTTTGCAATTGTAATCTACAGTGCAGATTGACTGGAGTATCAATTGAAATTGTAACCAAATAGTTCACCCGTTATTTTTCATATATGATTGCTCATTTAGGTTGGGACGATCATATCTGCTCAAGGGTACCTAAGGTATTTACAGCTTACCGTTGAAGTTGGAGAGAAGGATAAATTTCTTAACAGTGAATCAGAAGAAAGAAAAACGACCGCCACTGTAAGTTTCATGGCAAGAGATAAAGGCATTAATGGCTTGCAAAAGCATGATAACTGGGATGAATCCAGTGAAAGAACAGGGTTCTTGGGACTTTTTATGCATATTGTATATCAGGTTGGTTATTTTCAACATTACTTGGTCCCCTGGTTTCTAAATGTATGTAACACGACCAAACCAAGCCTTTTCCAACCAAATGATTATGCTTTAGTTCAACTTTGAGCAATATTACCTTAACATGAGTGGAATGGTAGAAGAGAATTTACATAACCATCCCACAAACTTAAAGCGTTATATTGTTGTAGTAGTAGTTGTTGTTGTCTTTTGAATTTTAAAGCTTGTAATTTAATCGAGCTATGCTCACCTTAGGTTGCTCAAGCTTGGCTTACTAATCTACAAAATTTAAAATGTGTTGCAATTTCCTTTTAAAATCGAGCTCAAACAAGCTTCTAATAGAGTAATTCAGAATTGAATTCAAGTATTTTGGTAATTGATTGAAGAATCTGCCAAGCCTAGGCAAACAGTGTACTTCCCAAGCTTAGGTTTTCAAGTAAATGAGCTCAGAAGAATGTTTGAGCTCTACTAGTTTAACATTTTCAGCAAAGCTTGAGTGATCTTAATTAAGCAATCTTGAGTCGAACTTCGTTTGACATGTTTGAGAGCCCAAATGATGCAGCAAGCCGCAAATGAGCTTTGAGAAACTAAGTTCATACAATCAGCATTTATTGCCATTGCCGTCTTGTTGAGGTTTGTAACACTTCCTTGCCTCATGCCAGCCGAGAAGAAGCTCAACCTGAGGGACGACTAGTATGTTTATTGTCCTAAGTTTGCTCTGTTTGTTGTTTGAAGCTGGCTTTTTGTACCCTTTTTGTTCATCAGATTTCTGCAGGAGCTGTTATGCTCACAGACCTTGTATTCTGGTGTATTTTAGTCCCACTGCTGGCGGGAAAAGAATTTGAGGTGACTCTTGTGAGTGTTCTATTCTCATCAACTTTCTTTTACGAGGTCAATATGGATACTCATAATCCATGCATTATGTATTCTGCTTTGTATTCTCTTCCCCGCTGTTTTAGGGCAAGATAGTGTCAACAAGATTATAAAAAACTGCTCATTATGCATTTCATAGGTAATTATGTGTGACACAAGTGCTGAATGACATAAAAATATGGTTTATGTTGATTCCAGAAAACAAGGAAACAAAAAATTGGTTTGTGGTTTCCAGCAGCTTCTCAAAAATGTCAACACAGACATAATCACAGTTTGGCTCAAACAAATTGCCCAACAAATCACTAGGCAAATTTTATTACTGGCTTGCCAAAATTCTTCTTCGGTGATTGTTGCCCACAGCAGTGAATTCAACCTGAGAACCATTTCTTATATTTCTCTTCTCGAAAGTTTTAGCTGACAATAGTGGCTACTATTTGATGCAGATATTAAATATTTTTAGAGATTCTGATTAGAAGAGATTCTGATTTTATTGACTTTTATTTTATTTGCTTTACTTATTGGACAAGATTTTGATTTGATTTTATTTACTTTTATTTACATGATTTTATCGTGATTTTTTTTTTATTTTTAGAAATAGATAATTTGTTACCAAATTATTTTAGGTCTAGAATTTCTTTTTATAATGATCCTACGCTATATTACTTGAATCAATGAATGAATGAATATTTTGAGAAATTGAATGCAAGTGAGTAATTGTGACTTCCTTCCCTCCCATTTGATTTCTTCTCTTTCTTATTTTTACTCCTCTAATCTCTATGCTTGTTTCTACCCCTCTGTCTCTCTTCTCTATTTTTTTCCTTCCCTATATCAAATTAGTATTTGAGATAAAGTCTTATCCTTTTTTTTTGCCTTCAGCAACATTACCACTCCACCAACAACGATATCATTCCCACCAGTAACATCCCCATCCCCACCAGCAATGGTACCACCCCCTATCAGCCCCACTGTCCCACCACCAATTGGCCACCCTACAAGGTACTTCCTACGCAACCACATCACCACCTCTACTGTCCCGCACCAACGTATACAATCACGTCTTCTGTCGTAGGCCTGTCTCCACCACCACCACCACTGCCTCCTCTTTATATTGTCAAAAAAAAGTATTTTGTTTTGAAAAAAAAAAAGAGTGAGAGAGACGAGCACTGTCTCTGTGAAAAAAAAACAGAGAAGTATGAAAAGAGGCAGAGACCCCATTTCTCTGCATCCCTGCATCAATCGGCAACATCAAGGAGGCAACACAATTCAAACCAGCAGCCATCGCCGACGAAGCAATCGCAATCGGCGCCGCCGCCACAACCGGAGGAAGAACCCGTTGCCACTAAAACCCTCTTCCATGTCCCCGCTGAGCACCACGAGCTCCAACTCCCCGGTTGCCACCAAGCCAAACCACACCCAACACACCCACCATGTCACCCGCAAATTCCTAATTGGCCACTCACCAAAAACCTCTTTGACCACCTACCTGAAAACCCAATGCCCACCACTATCATTTACCTAATCCTTAACCGAACACCCGAACTGAAGCCCAACCAAACCTTAGCTGCCACGACAGACCTTCCTTCAGAGAGGAAAAGAAAAGGAGAGAGAGAGAGAAGTCACGAATCGGCGTGTACTGATTCTTCGTTTTTATTTTCTGTCTTTGTCTTTGCCCTTGTTCTTCTTCGTCTTCGCTTCATCAACTTCATTCTCATCATCCTCTTCTTTGTATTCGCCTTCATCTTCGACATTGCTCGCCGCCTGAAAGAGAGGGCGCACACTGAGCAGTCGCACCTCTTCGCTCTCTCTGCGTCTGTGGGCTTTGAGGCTTGAGTGAGGGTAAAGAAAGCAGAAGCACAGTGAAACGAAAATAGAAAAAGAGATGCGTGATATATAAAAAAGAAAATAAAAAAAAGAAAAAAAAGAGAGAAAAAAAGAGAGAAAAAAACACAATAGATAAAATTCAGACAGTAGAATATCTTTATCACAGGGTAGTCTCTAACAAGCAGGTCAGATATTTTCAAGGCAGTCTTAAACAAGCAAGTCAGATCATCTCCAGGTGTGTTCTATTTTATTTTTGGGTAGCATATTTTGCTTATCTTTAATAGTATTTAGTTTTATTTGTGTGTGCCATTTTATTTTTTCAAAAAAAAAAAAAATCTTTCTCATCCTCTCACTACCTTAACATTTGATACACTCTTATTATAATTGATTATTACTTTATCATTTTAATAGATTAGCAATACTAGTTTGTATGATCTGAATTATCCTAAATCTCATAATAAAAAAAACATTTTGACTTTGATGGCCTATATTGTTTATTGATTTCAATCTCGTTAGTCATGTTAGTATTGCATGCACTTGCAAAGTGGTCGTATTATTTCTTATAACGCCTCCGACCCAAGCATGGATTCTAACCAATTTGAAATTTTGAGTCAAC
Source organism: Nepenthes alata (assembly GCA_028571085.2). Classification (NCBI taxonomy): domain Eukaryota; kingdom Viridiplantae; phylum Streptophyta; class Magnoliopsida; order Caryophyllales; family Nepenthaceae; genus Nepenthes; species Nepenthes alata. The sequence goes on from JAOVVI020008298.1 coordinate 4,899, forward strand.
AGTTAGCCTAATTAGTTTCCAAACAATAACAATTATAAGACCACATGATTGTCATTCAAACTGACCTAACCTCTACTCGTCAAACAAATTTGGATATTACAAATTGAGTTGCCACTTTAGAAATAAGGCCTCACTCATCATATGTTGACAACTCTGATATATCTCATAATAGGACTCATCGACGAAGGCAAAATAGTCAAGCACCTCGTCGATGAGATTACAGACCCCGACATTATAAACAAAAGCGGGATCCGGATGACCACCTCTTTAAAAATATCAAATTGGATGCCTCTACTTTTGATGGCTGCTTGGATCCTCGAGTTTTCACTCAATGGATTCGGGATATGGATCGTTTCTTTGAACGGTAATGTGTGTTAGAAGACAAGAGAGTTCAATTTGCTAACCTTAAGTTGACCGAAAATGCTCAATTATACTGGGAAAGTGTTGAGGATCTCCTTATTAGGCGTCAGGCCACCCCTGTTTGGAGTTGGGCGGAAATTAAACGATGCCTTCAAGAGAAGTATTTACCTCGCTTCTACATTAGCAACTTACTCGACCAGTGGAATGCCCTTTGACAGAGTAATTAATCCATAACTAAATATGTGGCTCAATTCGATGATTTTTGAATGAGATGTCATATAATTGAGGACAAGGCCATGACATTGAGTAGATTCCGACAAGGACTATACGAGGATCTTAGGAAAGAACTTGTCCTCCATGGAGTTACGACTTTGGACCATGCGTATAATTTGGTCTGAGATTTTGAATTAGTTACCAGGATATTGTATCGTCAATCCACATCACACTCCTACCACCAATTCTAAGTCTGTCTTAGGAATTCCTCCTTCCACCGTTGTCCCTACAAGGGAAGCCCGAAGAAAGGATGTTGAAGCCCCAAAAAGAAATTCTCAGTTATAGTGCTTCAACTGTAAAGATTTTGGGTATATTGTTTTTAAATATCCGAGTAAAGCTTTATTAATTGACGGATAAAATGAAATAAATGAGGAACCCCTTGAAGAATAAGCCTATGAACCCAAGTTAGAGGAGTTTGATAACTTGAATGATGATAACATTGATACATTTGTGGGCTACATCAACATTACCTCCTTTAACCTCGACTCTCATTCTTCATTCCCTGATAAGCCATTTTTGGGCATTGTGTGATGCACCTTGACACAATCCAAAGTGGCTGATGATTGGCGTTGTCACGTTATTTTTCACACTTATATCAAAGCGAATGAGAAGACTTGCAAGGATATCGTGGCTAGCGATAGTTGTATTAATGCCATCTCCGCTAACACTATTTCTCATTTGGGGTTAAAGGCGGTCTCACACCCTAGTCCATACAGTGTTTCTTGGTTTGACATATCTTCTATATCCGTTAAAGAACGTTATCTTGTACCTATTCAATTCTTAGAATATAAAGATCACATTTGGTGTGACGTTATACTAATGGACGTAGGTCATGTCATTCTCAGATGCCCTTGGCTTTGTGATTTGGATGTAACAATCTAAGGTTGTTCTAATTCCTGCTCCTTTGTTCACAAGGGAAAGAAGATTTGCTTCTATCCCCTACCCCCCAGAATTGTCGACTCCCAACAAAGAAAGGATTGTGGTAGTGACAAAATGATTAAATATTATTAGTCCCACAATATTTGAATGAGCTGCTACCAGCAAGTCAGTTGTATTTGCCGTTATCGTCCTCGAAGCCCTTCCGAACTCTTCCATATTGATTCCTAATGAGGTTCGTCGAATTTTCCAAAATTTTATAGATGTCTTCCCTGAGGACCATCTCCCCAATCACTTATCATTTTTACGTGAAATTTAACATGCCATTGATTTCATTTCAGGTGCGTCACTCCCAAACCTCTCTCATTATAGGATGAATCCTACTAAATATGCTGAACTTTAGAGACAAGTTAAAGAACTCCTTCGTAAGAGATTTGTTCAAGAAAGTATGAGCCACTGTGCAGTATCCACTCTATTCACATCCAAGAAGGATGGGTATTGGAGGATGTGTGTTGATAGTAAAGCAATCAATAAAATCAACGTTAAATATCGTTTTTCCATTCCTCGACTTGATGATATGTTAGATATAATGGCTGGTGGCATAATCTTTTCCAAAATAAATCTAAAGAGTGATTATCACCAAATCAGAATTCGTATAGGGGATGAGTGAAAAATAACTTTCAAGACAAAGGACAGCCTCTATGAGTTGTTGGTCATGCATTTTGGGCTCTCTAATACGCTTCAAGCACTTTCATGAGGGTTATGACCCAGGCTTTATCGCCTTTCATGTGATAGTTCATAGTAGTCTATTTTAATGATATTTCTCATTTTTAGTAAGACCAAGGAGCAACATTTAAAATATCTCACATGGGTTTGCTTTACGCTTAGAAAAGAAAACTTATTTGCTAACCTTAAGAAATGTTCCTTTTTCTCAGATAAAGTGGCTTTTGTGGGCTTTATTGTTTCTTCTAACGGGGTTTTTGCCAACCTTGCAAATATTCAAGCAATCATAAATTGGCCTAAACCCAAATCCATCCACGAAGTTCAAAATTTTCACGATTTGGCCATATTCTATCGCCGGTTTATCAAGAGCTTTAGTACAGTCATGGCTCCCCTCACCGAGTGTATGAAGAATGGTGACTTCACCTAGTCTCCCAATGCTACCAAAGCTTTCAAACTCATCAAAGAAAGTATGACAATAGCTCCCGACATACGACTTCCTGATTTCTCCAAAGTGTTTGAAGTAGAGTGTGATGCGTCAGGTGTAGGAATAGGAGTTCTTAGTTAAGAACGCCACCCAATTGCCTATTTTAACGAAAAGTTGAATGATGACAAGCGGCAATACTTTACTATGATAAGGAGCTGTATGCCATTATACAGGTTGTACGCTATTAGCGCCATTACTTGTTATCTCAAAAGTTTGTTATCTATTCAGATCATGAAATTTTTCGGTTCCTTAACTCCTAGAAGAAATTAAATTATAGGCACGGCCAGTGGATCGAGTATTTACAAGCCTATTCTTTTATCTTGAAGCACAAGAAAGGAGTTGAGAACCAAGTGGCTGATGCCTTGAGCCATCGTTTGATCTTACTATCTGCTGTTCAAGTTAAAATTATTAGTTTTGAAAGATTTAAGGAAGAATATGAGTCCTGCCATGATTTTAGCAAAATCTTCCTCACTTTACAATTTGGGCACTCGGACATTACGGTTGGATTTCATCTTCAGGATGGGTTCTTATTCCGAGTTTATAAATTTTGCATCCCGAAAACGTCTGTTCGAGACTTCATAGTTTGGAAAGTTTATGCTGTAGGTCTATCTGGCCATTTTGGATGTGATAAGATAATTGAGGAGGTTGAGTGATGATTTTACTGGCTTAGTTTGAAGAAAGATGTGGCCAAGATTGTTAATATTTGTTGAACATGCCAGCTAGCCGAACACACAAAGCGAAATACCGGCCTTTGCACCCCTCTACCTATACCTAATAGTCTATGGTAGGACGTAAGTATGGACTTTATGTTAGGGTTTTCACGTACCTCTAAGAGGCATGATTCTATTCTTGTTGTAAATTATTTTTCTAAAATGGCCAATTTCATTCCTTGTAGCAAGATTGCTGATGTTTCTCAAGTTGTTCGACTTTACTTCGTTGAGATTGTCAAGTTATATGGTTTTCCTAAGACTATTGTTTCTAATAGGAATGTTCGTTTTACCAGCCATTTTTGGAGGACCCTGTGGCACATGATTGGTACCAAACTAAAATTTTCTATTACATATCACTCTAAAAAAGATGGTCAAACTAAAGTCGTCAATCGAAATTTAGGTAACTTATTATGGTGTTTGGTCCAGGAGCATATTAGGAATTGTGACTTAATCTTTTTCACTGCCCAACTTGTATATAATAGCTCTTTTAATAGATCCCTATATATGAGTCTATTTGAAATTGTGCATGGCTACAAACTCTGAAAACCATGGATTTTATCTCGATGTCTCCACATGTTAGTGTGTCCATCACAGCCGCAGCTTTTGCACAACACTTTCATGACTTATATATCGAGATCAATAAATAATTGGAGGCAAGCAATGCTTCATACAAATTTCACGCTGATTCACATAAAAGACACGTTGAATTCAATGTAGGAGATTATATTATGATTCGGATCAAGTTAGAGCAGTGCCTACATGGCCACGTTTCTAAATTGCAGGTTCGTAGTGCTAGTCCATTTAAAATTTTACAGCGTGTTGGATCCAATGCATATGTTATTGATATTTCATCTCATTTTAGTTTTCATCACACTTTCAATGTCGAAAATTCAATTGCTTATAAAGGTAGTTTTTTCCCACTTGCTGATCCCTTTGATGTGTCCACAAATGCACCACTTCTTGAATGCCCACCCAATCTTACACCATTCGTCCATTTACCGGCACATAACGATAAAATTGATGTTATTCTGGATGAGCAGATTATGTTTACCAATGATGGAACGGTTCAATTATTCATTGTCTGTTGGGTTGATCAACCAGAATCTGAGAATACATGGATCTCTCGAGAGACACTTCAGCAATTAGACCCAAATCTTTTAGAGTTTTATCAAAGTCAGCAGGAATTCACCTCTTCAGCCCCAAGTTCAGTTCTTTCCGGGCACATTACTAGCTTCGTCAGCTTTCGGCACCCACTTACACGTGTCTATCAACGTCGGCGGAAGATCGCACAGGTGCTCAACTTGTGGTTGGGAGATTAACTACAGCAGCTCTACTCGACGGGGTTGAGTTTTAACCATTCGGGGAGAATTGAGGCGGACATCAAATATTTCAAGAGATTCTGATTAGAATAGATTCTGATTTTATTGATTTTTATTTTATTTGCTTTACTTATTGGGTAAGATTCTAGTTTAATTTTATTTGCTCTTATTTACATGATTTTATTGTGATTTCTTTTATTTTTAGAAATAGATAATTTGTTACCAAATTATTTAAGACCTAGAATTTCTCTTTATAAAGACCCTATGTTCTATTATTTGAATCAATGAATGAATGAATGTTTTGAGAAATTGAATGCAATTGAGTAATTGTGACTTCCTTTCCTCTCTCCTCATTGGTTTCTTCTATTTTTTGTCTCTATCCCTTTGATATTTATTCTTCTCTCGACCCTTCTGCCTCTCTTCCTTACTATTCTCCTTCCCTACATCACTATTGCTCTCAACAGTAATACCAGTACACATGAAAAATGAAGCAACAGTGTAGTCTTTTCAAGAGTATACAATATATAAATATTTGTAACGAAAGAAATATGACCATTTATTCAGATTTTGAAGTTTCTTATGAGCATGAGGGCATGCACTTTACCAAGATTTGCCAAAAAGTTTACCGTCTCACAATTGAGAATTTCCTTTCATTATATAGACTCATGGGAAAATTACAAGCCTAAATCTATGGGAATGACAGATTTAAATCACTCAGTTGACAATGATCTAATTAAGGATAAAATCCTACTAATTATACGACAAACTAATTAAGGCTATAATTACGTGGTTATAACAATTACTGCATCAAGTACAGCCCACTGACAGCATTAATAGATGTTTTGTTGTACATAGAGTTCTCAGGAAGTTCTTGTTCTAGAAAGGAACTCATACGCAGAGGGATGCACAGAAGAGAGAAAGATTCTGTGTTTCTTCTCTGAATTCTTTGAACATTTAGCAAACCTCAAATTTCTCTGACATGTTTGTTTGTCTGTGATGTACTGAGTTTCCTCTTTTGTTGTGGATCTATTTATTCCTTTACTTATTTAGTCATTACACTCTGCAGTTGATAGGAAGCATCCATTCGTTGAACGCTGTCTTCCTGCTTATTGATTCTGTTCTAAATAATGTCGTAAGTTTCGTAATTCCGTCAAATTTCCACCTCTTGATTGTTGTGTTTAACAAATTCCCAGTATCCATGCCACCCCTTCAAAGCTCAGAATTTATGTAGTATAACTTTCTGATTAGTTGATTCGGTTTCATTTACAATCTTTCAGCCGTTCGGGTGGTTTGGCTTCACATACTTTGTATTGTGGAGCGCTCTGTATGTTATCTTTCAATGGGTTCTTCATGCTTGTTGCCTCACATGGTAAGCAGCAGGATCTTGCTGGCCATTATTTGCTGTTTCAGTTTAATTGATCTGTTTTTCTGATGGGAATGGGTAGTATCCCATTTACAGACTCATAACCCTAGGGGAGATGGAAATTGAGTGTCGGTGTCTGACATATTCTGACTTGGACACATTCCGACTCGTGCCCAAATTCTCTTAAAATTCCAACACACTGACATATTTTAACATGATTGGGACACGCTTTGGAAACATTCAGCAATGTTTTGGATACTCTTGGGACATATTTTTGTACACACTTTTATTTGGAAGTTTTGTTTATATCTTGTATTTTCAGGCAATTATAAAGTTTAAAGTGGGAAGGTTTAAATGTAGATGTTGAGTGATATATAAAAATGTACTATGCTAAGTTTTGCTATAATTTGTTAAATTATATAATAATTATTGCTTTATTGTAATAGTTCATAGAAGATGTTATTATATAATTCATTTATATTGATTTAATTGCGTACTTTTCTATGAATATTTTTGATAAAAAAATAAATAAATATACATATTTATCGTTAACTTAAAACAAAATAGTGTTATTCAATAATTAGATAAATAAAATACTATGATTTTAGTTAATATATCCCTAGCATGTCATGTCCTTGATTCAACAAAAACAGTGTGTAGGTGTATTAGTGTCATGCCGTGTTTGTGTCCGTGCTTCTTAGATCACGGGACTCTAGAATTCTAATACGTGATGGGAATATTGTGGCTGTATATCTCTGTGTATTTTATCGCATGGGGGCTAAATGTTAGAAGGAAAGCAAATACTACATGACCCATGATGAGTGATGAACAATGAGCGATTCGGGTTCAAGAGAACATTTAGTAAGCCGAAGAATCGATTAACTTCTATTAGGCAGATGTGTTATGTTTGAACATTTATAGTTAAAGATGGTAACCTGTCATCTCATTGATTCCCATTCCTATTAAACTAACACGCAGAACTTCAATTTAACTTTTTTTTAAAATTTTGCATCCGGTGGGGTAACTCTCTGGAGAACTATACTGCAGGTGGCCATATCCTTTCCTTGAGCTTTCAACTTCATTGGCTCCGTTATGGTAATGTCTCGAAACCATCATCTTCTTGGTCTACTTCAGGTGTTGTCTTCTCCTCAGTGCTTTACACCTAATGAGGTATTTGTCATAAGGTACTTGGGACTGGCTTTGATTCACATCCCATGCTATGGTCTCTATATATTGATCATGAAAGCAAAAGCCTACATTTTCTCTAGACAGCTACCGTATGCACTTGTGAGGTTAAATAAGTTTTTTTTTTTTCATTTTGTACAAGAAATATGTGCTCAATTAGCCAGCACCTCCCTCTATCTTGATTTGATTGATGCTTGTGTTTTACAGATCGCACAAGCAGATTCTCCATCGGAAGAAAGCAGCCTAGAAACCAATGAGTGTTTGATCGGCAAGCGGCAGTGACCGTGTTCTCCCTTTGAAGTCTCGAGATTTCCTTTCTATTCTGAGGCCTGGGAAGATTTCAGGAGGGCTAATTCTTCTGTGTTAAACATGTTTCCCCAGCAATTCGGGAGCATCAATTGCGGCTTGTGTATCTGAATTTAACTCAATGCTAACAACAATTGAACCCGAGATCAGATTCTCATGTTCAAAGTTGTATCTGAATTTTTCTTGGTTGAAAATGATTTTTCACGTTAAAAATCGTTGTATATTGTTATGTTTCTTGTACTCGTAAGTTTGGTGACTAACGTTTGACGAGGGAATTAAATTTTGTTACGCCGCATCGGGTGGTGCGTGTATCCGGGTCGGATCTCAACACAAAAGCCTAACAATTATTCTCTCAAATCAAATACAAATTATGCTACGCATCAAAAGACACACACACACGTGATTTTGTTGATTTATAATTTTAACAGGATGAATTAATTGACCCCACTGAATTAAAATTTGCATATTCCTTTCAGACTGAGAACGGATATAGCCACACGTCTATCAAGCCAAAACAAATCCATCCATCAATGCCGTCAAATTGCAGCGTTATAATCAATTGGGCAAGCAACTGGGTGGTTGATGATGGTGATAGCCGGTGGTCGTTTCATAGTTGCCAAGTTTGCATCGCTAACTCAATCGGTGTAAGCCTGTCCAATTGCAATAGCCTAGAGATTAAAATACCAAAAATATGGACGGATTGGCTCGATTTTTACAGGGACAAGCCAATTTCATTTATCAGTGATAACATTTTCACTAAATTCAGTATAAATTTGATTTTAATTAGGCCTGATCAAAGCAATCTTTTAATAGTGTTGACCCATCGATCAAAGCTTTTGAATTCTGATATTTAGTGTGCTTACTCTGTAAGGTCAGAAGAGATCAGAATTAGACAAATTAATTAATTTTTACAATTTGAATTGGATGAATCTCCCCGCTGATAAAAAGTGAGTAGAGGCACAGCTGCTGCATTGACCCATTTGATTTTAAAGGTATTCACTGAGTTGGTCACTGCTAGATAAGAACCATTCCTCACTTAACTAGGATTGCCATTATCTTCCAAAGCCACTTTGGGTATCATCTGGTTTCTGACTTCTGCATTTACAACATTTACTATTGACCCGTATTTTAGATTTAACCCAAATCTACATTTCGAGACGAGTTTTTTGATATTTTCAATTTGACTCTTGGGTACTCTAAATTCAAACAATAGTTCAGAGACTGATTCATTGATTTATTTTTTGACATTTAAATTAGTAATTATATCAGACTAATAAATCTTAGAAAGAGAAAAAGACAAAGCAGATGAATGGAGTACTAGGCCCGGTGAAAATTATGCCATGATCTATTCAATTATTTAGCAGTTTGATCTCCTATATATAGTCATTCATCTCATATTTAAAGATGAAAAATCTGACCTTACATTCTACTTCCTAAACCGATTATTTGACAATCTAATATTAATAATTTGAACCCTTTAATTCATTTCCAACTTAGGCCAACCTGATTGAATTAATTTGAATTTTAATTAAACCCATCTGTTGGGTTCTAATACCCGGGGTCCATAAAAATAAGGCCCAAAGAAAAAGCCCAGATTGATTGGCCGGAGGGTTAGAAGCCCAAAAGGCCCAAAAGGCGGAGCCAGAAGACAGTTCGAAGGGTCCGAGAACTTATGCGAAGAGCCCGAGAAACTCCTTGAAGAGTCCGAGAACCTTCCTAAATCCGAGAACGTGAGCAACGCGGCGCATAAGTCCGCGTACTCATCAAAAAGGC